>JAPKLY010000115.1:235583-285818 GCA_026898435.1 Prunella vulgaris | reverse complement strand
AAATAAATAAGTAATACCATGTCTTATCATTGGTTTGGTGCTGTCCTTTTCTGACAACTGATATACACCCTAACTCTGACTCCATGACTCTCCATGTGCATGCAGTAATAAACAATACATACTAAGCCAAAACTATGGATTTCAAAGGTGATTGCATCATCTATATGCCCTGTTTTTTTTTTATTAACAAAAGTATGTTATATAAATTAGGGTTAATATTTTTATTAGTTTACACTTTTATTCAGTATAATGACTTTCAAAATAAAAAATTTAATTTATGATGTTGTTGCAATTTGATATATAAAAAAATTTATGTTTTATTTGTTGCAATTTATATCACAATATTTTCTGAAATTAAATTTTATACTAAATTTTTGAATTTTATAAATTTTTTTTTTTTTTTTTTGGCAATTAAGGATTTTTTTGAGCAGATTTGCCCCTTTTGTTGCCGACGTTTATGTGGATTAAAGGTTTGTTTTCAAACACAACTAAGCAATTTATAATAATTTTTTATTTAAAAAATTGGGTCTCACCAAATTAAAGAAAAAGTGATTCTCCACTTTCCAAATGAATTTGAAAATATACTCTAAATATATGAACTTTTAGATTATATGAGAACTTTTTATGGTATTTGAGTTAAATGTTTGATTTATACAGCTTGAGTCCAATTTGCATGAATTGAGGACATCTGTGCCAATTTGTCTATTGAAACCATCTACATCCACTGCACCAACATATTTTCTTGATTGCGATAAGTAATGCTAATATCTAATAATGAATGTTTTAACTTTTAAATAATGTTTCCTTTTTAATAATAATAATCTTGTCAATGGCTATATATATATATATATATATATATATATATATATATTAATCTCATTGAATATTGCTTGCCACAAATCAATCTTTAATTAATGAAATTTATATATACTTTGATAGAAACACATAACCAACACTGCAATTGTCACCTCAATTTCTCTCCCTCCATGACTACCATCTCCCATGCATAAATTAACGTCTCATTAAATAAAGTTGTAATACATGTATTGGTAAAAATAATATAGTTTCAGTTTTTGATATAGAAAAAATCTCGATTATTTTTCATTACAACAAGTACACCTATAATTCTTGGAAAATATTTGCACTCATATTGAGTCATTGCACTTATTGTATTAAAAAATTACTCTCACCAAGTTGTTTGCACAATTTTTTCTATTCGTTCCACAATTGTTTTCACACACTATAAATGAAAACTACTATATTAATTTTATCCTCAAAATAATCAATCCAACTAATTTCATTATTTTGTAATGACTAGGTCTTTTGTGAACTAGTATCACTGTTATTCATATATATCATCACTGTTATAAAAATATACTTGATTTATTAACAGTGATAGTGTATATGCATAACAGTGATAATTGATAAACCCATACAAGTTTTTATCTTTTATAATATAAATTTACATATCATCTTACTTTTTTTTTTAAAAAATAGTGAAATTATTATTGTAAAAATATCTTTGGGATAAAGAAAGTAAGTCAAATTTGATATCTAAAACTGAAAATTGTTCCCACTTTATAATACTCACAACCTCCTACTCTCTCAACTCTTATAATAATAATATTAAGTACTACCAAATACAAATAAACATAACACAAAAGTGAGAAAAAAAAATACACAAATTAGTTGCACCAACTTGGCTTTAAATATACATATATAAACATGAATGCACATCCAGCTTCCTCCCTCCCCTCCCCTGCCTCAAGAACAAAAATGGGCAACGTAGCAATGTGTGCTCCTTCAATCATCTCAAACAACGAAGTAAAGATCCTCTCCAGCAGCGACGGAAGATTGCTGATTTACACCAGATCAGCGCCCATGAAAGCTGCAGAAATCATGCTGGAAAATCCCGGGCAATTTCTGTGCGAATCCAGGTGTCTAAAAGTCGGGCAGAGGATCCCGGGCATGTGCGCGGAGGAAGAGCTGGAGAGGGGGCAGGTGTACTTCCTTCTGCCCATGGACATGCTCTACTCAGTCCTCACTAATGAAGAGCTGAAGCTTCTCTCTCACAAGACCTCCGGAGGCATGAAGCAGCAGGCCCTCAAGATTTTCCCTGAATTCTGCCTGTTTCCGAGTGGGGCACAAGTGGAGGAGGATGCTGATGCCATTGGTGCTACTGCTTCTTCTTCATCCAGGCAAAGATCCTGGCAACCGGCCTTGGAGACCATTCTTGAAACTTAGGCAGCCATTTTTTTTCTTTATCTCTGTTTTGATTTGTGTAATTATACATTTGAACTGATAATTGAGACTAGGGTGGCTTTGTATAATGTAAAGGTATCGATTCATATTTCTTTTGATTTTTTGTGTTTGCTAATTGCAGACATAGTTTTTTTTTTTTAAATCTCAATTTTTTCTCATAAGAGGCATATGATTAAGAGTGATTTAGCGTATATGTTAAAAAAAAGTTACTATATTTACAAAAAAATGTGTTTTTCTGTAGAAAAAAAAAATATGCGTTTATATAAATATTGTGAATCTATTTGTAAATATAATAAATTTTTTTAACTTATAATTAAGTGTTAATAATTTCACCCTTTTATCTCACCGCTTGTAGCTGTGGATTATGCACCATACATGTGTAATCTAAAAAGGGAAAATCTACTCTTTTCTTTTTTTTCTTTTGACGGGAAAAAAGAAAATGTTCTTTATTCAAGTTTGATGATAAACTATGTCTAATAACGTTACACCTATCATAATATCGAAAACAAACACATATATTAGTATCTAATTTTGAATTGGGCTCATTTGATTAGCATCAAATACAGAGATTTATATTCCATATATTGATTAAATTTATGTATTTTTTTCGTTTGTCTACAAAAATATGTACTTTTTTTATGGAAACATTACATTTATTATTACTCTCACAATCAATAATTTTATTAATAAGTGAATCTTATAGGGAAATTGACCCTTAGGTACACAACAACATATCATTTTATTCCCAGCCCATAGCAAATATTATAATTACTACTAGCTTGAATTATAGGCTAGATAGGGTCATTTCTGCCCTTGGCGAAACTCCTCACCCAACCACGAGTGTATCCATTTTCAAATAATACATCCAATAGTCAAACACTTCAAATTTTCAAAATTTGTATCCATTTTCAGATAGTACATCCAATAGTCAAACAATTCAAATTTTCAAAATTTGAATTGTTATCTTCCAGCATTCGCCTCGTCAATATTTCAAACATCTTCCGACCATGGATTATCAGCATTCAAAGTCGAGCAAGTTTCCTTTTTGTAAATTTTTGGCATTCAGATGCGGGCATTGATTTCGAAAACACTTCCCGGGTATGTTATTTTTCCCCCAAAGTAAATACGTTTTGCCCAAAAAGGCGCTTGCTGTTTTAGAAACAACACTAATCTCAATTTTAAAATTTTACTGGACAATTAATTGTTGGCTCAAATTGAAGAAATATGGTATGTAGCAATATACTAGTTAGTTTTAGGAATCACGGCGTGTGCAAGTTGATTTCATGCAATAAGAATACAAGTTATTCTGATATAATTACTCAGGTTAGAGGTAGGTGGTCCGAAATTTCTCCGAAGTCTTTCAATTGTTTATGCCAGGTGGGGGATGTATCAAACGTGGGTCTAGATTGTGAAGATGATTTGAAGAATCTCCTTAGTTTATGTTCAATTATGTCTATTAGATTTGTGACTGCAGAAATCAGTGTAACTAATAGCCCTGTTAGAAGTTCAGTACCAAATAACACCCATAGTGCTGAGTCTTTACATTCTGGTAGTCAAGTATCTCGAAATCACAAATCAAGGAAGGTGTTATCAGAGGCCACACCTAAATCTTTGAACAATCAGAAATATAGTGTATGTAAGAATAAGTTTAGGGAAGGTATTGTAGATCAGAATGAAAATAATGATTTTACCTATTTGGACAGTAATGTCCTATCATTAAGAGAACCACTTTTATCCGATGATTGGGGCAATATTATGGAAAATGGTGTAGGTGCAGTGTTTAGGGGTGGTGCCAAACATTTTAGATCTGGTCTTATTAAATTCACATTGAAGACTGGTTTTAAGTTTAAATTCTTGAAAAATGATAGTCGTTATATACATGCTGTATGGTTTTATAATGAATCAGCTTGTGATTGGTTTATCAAAGCAAAGCTTGATAAAATGACAAATTTCTTTGTTGTATCTAATTTAAACTTGGTGCATAAGTGTGTTGGGAACCTAATTGGTAATGACACTAAAAGGCTTGTCCCTAGGATGGTGGGGGATTTCATTTTGGATGATGTGAAGGAGAACCCCAACATTAGTTGCAAGAGTGTAATTTATAAAATAAAAAATTTGTATGGCATTGATATCCCTTATTGGAAGGCGTACCGTGCTGTAGAACGTGCTAGGGAGACTATATTTGGTACCTTTGATGATTCTTATGACGAGTTGCGATGGTACTGTGATGCTATAAAAAGGACTAATCCTGGTAGTGTCGCTGAAATCCAATGTAATGAACAAACTCATCATTTTGAAAGACTGTTTATAGTGTTTAAGGCATGCATAGATGGTTTCTGTAGCTGTCGCCCAATGATATTTTTGGATGGTACATTTCTAAAAGGACGATCTAAGGGCACGTTATTGTCAGCTACTGCAAAGGATGGAAACAATGGTAAGTTATTGATTAGATGTTTTGGATTGCATTGAATTAGTAATAATATTTAGCTATATATCAGGATTCACATTATATATGTATGCCAAATATTACAGCTGCATTTTGTCAATTAAAATTTGCAGGTTTGTTCCCTGTTGCCTTTGCCCTTGTTTTTGCTGAAAACAATGAAAACTGGAAATGGTTTATACAGATGGTGCTGCAAACGTTAATTCATCCCAAACAGATCCTCTATTTTTCAGATCGGCACTTGGGTATTCTGAATGCCTTTAAAGAAATTTGTGATGAGCCTGTTCATTTCTTTTGTTTATATCATTTGTTAACCAATCTTAAAGGTCGATTTTCGAGGGGATGGTCTAACAATAATCGAGAGAAGTTAGGCGAATTGTTTCGTGAGTGTGCATATGCATTTGACATGAACACTTTTGATTTGAAAATTGAAGAATTTAAAAAGGTTGGTGGTAGATTGGCGGAGGAATTTCTTGAACAGCTTCCATTTGAAAAATGGGCTGTTGCATTTTCCCCGCACATTACTAGGTATGGCGAGATGACGTCCAATGCTGCTGAATCTTTCAATGCATGGATTATAGATGCTAGATCACTACCCTTTGCCCATATGGTGGAACAGATACGTTCCAAGATTAGTGATTGGTTTGTTATTCGCAGAGCTCAATGTAACTCTTGGACGGGTGCACTTGTTGGCAGCAATGAGGTCTTGTGGAATTGTTTTGTAGAGTATGGGAGCAAATGGAATGTAGTTGTATGTCCCAGTGGAGTGTTCAAGGATGATTCGAAGCCGTCAGTTGTTGTTGATCTCAGCAGTCAATCTTGCACATGTTATCAGTGGCAGTTAAAAGGATTTCCATGTGTGCATGCCGTTGCTGTAATCAGGTTGAAGTATCAAACAATATTTCCACATGTTGATGAATGCTTCTACACGTCAACCTACCAAAAATGCTATGATACCGACATACATCCAATTCCTAAAACCGAGAAATTCCAATACAATCAAAGAGAATGGAAGCATAAGATTTTACCACCATGTCTCGGAAAGAGACCTGGCCGGCCAAAAAAATCACGAAATCCATCTTATGGTGAGTATCGTAAGGCGAAAAAGCAATATGCCAAAAGTGTGGGAAGCTTGGGAAGCATGACAAAATGACATGTCGACAGTTGCTTGATGTCAACTTTATTCCAGCTGAAGGTTAGTGGTTTAGCATGTTAGGATCTTTCATATCATGATAGATATATATGTTATTTTTTTATTGTTTGGTCCCAAATAAGCTGAACATCTATTTTTTTTTCTTTTCAGCAGATTACCAACCTTCTCCTGTTAGGAATTTCCAAGCTCCATGTTATGTTGATGTTAACAATTATGAAGATGAAGCAGGGTTTTACATCCATCAGGAATGGTTTCAATCTTAGATTCCTGCAGGCTTTTGGTTCCATGAGCATTGTTGTTTGATTAGCAGCACAAGTTGGATTATGTTAAGTGTACTAAATGTTAGATTATGTATTATTGTATTTAATTTTATGTCGATCCAAACTTTGTGGAATTGTGGATGTGTTAGTTGAAGAAGGGATGTATGGGCTTAACAGTTGCAATCTCGCACATATTTGTTCTTAGATTGAATCATTTGTTATCTTTGAACCCTCATATGAGTGAGATTTGTTTCTAATTGCAATGAACTTTAGTCACTTTCCAAAAATACCTTGTATAATATTTCCCCTCTGTATCGGTTTCAAGTAAATTACTAGAAGAAATAATTTTGAACTTATGACATATATTTCCAAACTTATGAAGTGTCGAAGTCTGGTTATCAGTTAGACACACAGTGTTAACTTCAAATATGTAAGGTACAGAAATAAATGATAAATACGAATTAATATGGTTAAGATGTTAGCTTTTAAAATTTGTTCCCATAAAGGCGTACTATTTCAACAGTGAAACAAATGTATATATGATATATTCAATTACACAAAACCCAATGCTTTTCTGTATAAAAGCAAAGGATTATCTTTATTTACCCTTCCTCTCAAATAGGTCAAGGTATTCCAAGTGAAAATGAGCAGGAACCATCTACATTCAAGCTCTCGTTTTGGCCATCCGACTAATTCTTCCTCTCACAGCGATCCATGGGAGATCCACCCTCGATATTGTCCTACTCATCATATGGAAGTTATATTATTCACTTCGTACACCGAGGAGAACCCAGGTCGGAGATTCGCTAGATGTCCGTTGTGGGAGGTAAATCCATTTTTTTCTTTTTATTTTTAGTTGGGAATTTGAGAGAGATATGTATATATTTGCTCGAAACTATAGGTTTGAAGTCGCCAGTGCTTAACCCATAATTGAATATATCATATCTTCTTTGGTAATCCAAAATAATGATTCATTGCCTCCCTTTGGTTTTTGTTTGTATTAAAGCAAGGAGGATGTGAATTTTTCGAGTGGGTTGACGAGGATATTCCATATCAGTACAAGGTATATGCAACTCATGTAGCAAGGAAGAAGAACAATGTTGAGTTCTATTTAAAACAAAGCAGGGAAAAAAATAGTCTTTTGATTGACCAGTTGGAAGCCCATCATAAAATGGTTTCCACGCTTGAAAAGCGGATCGCAGATCTGAACATTGCAAAGCAAAAAATCCTGTTGTGTCTTCTGAACCACTCGGCAGGTGCTGCCATATCACTGTGTATGTGGTGTTAATTGTGGTTATTCTAGTTGTAGGAATATTCTGCATTCATTAGTGCTCGAGTTAAAAAAAAACTTTTATGACAATGGTAGCTTGGCTTTTTAGTTGGATTATTTTTATCTGCAAATATCACGTTGTAGTGTTATTTTAAAGTTAAGAATTTTGTTGGTCCCATTTTCAATAGTCAATATAAGCTTGTCTTGAGTATAATTTAACTTTTACTGTATCTATAAATATGAATGTATCAATTAATGTTGTTGGAAAATATGGTTCTGTCTTTTTATGTCTGTTAGTTATAGTATTAGCCTAATAATATGTATAATTAGATCACCCAGTTGCTTGAATATTGGGCTTATGCTCGTCCTTTTGAAATTAACATTGTTATTATTAAATCAATCCTTGTTTATATAAAAAAAAAGCATTTTATTCGATTATATTTCACTGTTGTGTTTTTTTTTTTTGGGAAGTTACACATCAAATACCTTGGATTTACATGAATATTATTTTTATTAATATGTAAACTCAATACTACATGATTATTCATTTGAACTTAAAGTACTGCATTTGTACGTAGGCACGTTATTCTAAACTTACATTCATTTTTGTATTCTTTTTATATTGAACTTATGCTTATTATATTTCACAAATTTTTTTTTGGGGGAAGTTACACATCAAATACCATGGATTTATAGAATATTATTTTTATTAATATTTAAACACAATACTACATGATTATTCATTTGAACTTATAGTAATGCATTTGTACGTAGGCACGTTATTCTGAACTTACACTCAAACTTCAAGTATTTTTCGCCTTATAGATAGATAGCTTATATAATTTTTAAATTGTTTTGGACTTACTTCTTCATGTTAACACATTTAATTCTAGCGTATAAAGTTAGATAAGTTGTGTGTATTTTTTAATTCTATTAAAGTTGTAGTATTTAAATGATTTGATGCATAAAAATATACTAATTAATGATGTCATGGTCATTTTATGGAATTTTTTATCGTACTACTTATATTATATTTGATCATGGATTTTTTTTAATTATTAATATTATGAATAAAAAAAAAAGGTGATTGTTCCAATAATTGCAACTTATTTAAAAAATTATTACAAGGATTTGCTGTATTTGTATTCGGTTTGTATTACATGAATTGCAAGATACTATAATTATAATTATCTTTGGGTTTTATTGTTTCGCTCAAACTGAACTTAAAAGTATTTTTTTTAATTAATGCCTATTATTCTGAACTTAAGCAAAAATTGTTTAAAAAACAATAAATATATAAGATAAAGATTCATTATTTGCATTAACTCATCACTCAAAATATATTCATTTTACATATAGTAGTAATAAAAAATAAATCATTTGCAACTTTAAATTGTATTCATTACGGGAACTAAGTTGAATCTGATAAATGACTGACTGTGAATTTAGTTAACTTATTATGTATTTTTATTTAGGTTATGTATAAATTATTTTGAGTGTATTGTATTTTTTTTATAAATAATAAATTGATTTTTGATATATTGTTGTAAATTTAATATATTTCACAAAAATATGAAGAACGGCTTTGTTCAATATAATTAATAAGTGATCTTTAAAAAACATATTATTAATATTTCTACATTTAAAAATTGGAAATCAATATTTAATGCCTTATGTAAGGCATATAATATAATCAAATCGGCCTTGTTTCTCTTTATTTAAATCTAAGTCTATGCAAGCAAATTAAAATGATTTTGCTAATTGTTTTTCGAATATAAAAACAACATCTAATGGGAATTAACAATATATATATATAAATAAAAAGGTCAGAAATTTAGGATATCAACTTAATATATATCATTTTTCATCACATTTCCACGCTTGTTTTTTACAAGGGCCAATTTCCCTTTTTACAATATTTTGACGCACAAAAAAAGACTAGTCCCAACACTACATAGGGGAATAGGGGCCACCATACTTACCTTCATCATACCAAAAGTAGTTCCTTGGCAAGCAGCACATCAAACTACAACGCAAATTATCACCATTGACGCAGAGGTTTACAATCAAAAGTAAAGTACTTCTATACTCGTACTAATAGGAAGCAACCCGAGTAATATTAAAAACACCAAGCATGTTTATACTACTAAACCACTAATACTTAATATTAGGAAACACCATACCTTAATCATGCAAAACATATTTCCCCTGTCATTTAGCAAAAACCAGATTCAAAAACTGATGTTTCGTAACTTTTACCTACCTAGTAATCCATCAATAAAGACCCTCCACAATCGGGAAAGCACTTGAAGCTACGTTAACAATCTCCTCTCCAGTAAACGGTTGGAACCTTCGAGCTTTCAAATCCCAGCACCAAAATGTTCCTAACAGGTTAACCCGGAAGACAATCTTCTCGTGTTTTGGTTCAACAAAATACTGGGGCTGAAAATTAATAACTCGGAACACATCTCTGATAGGGAAGTCTAGTTGAACATAGTGCCTAATCCAAGACTTGTCGTCATTGTAATCTTCTAAAATCCATATCTCAACACCCTCATTAGCCATATAAAAAGTTGGGAGCAACACTATCTTGTCACCATTTAGAGCTGTGAATGAATAATGCCTAAAATCGCGGTTTACTTGATTTGGCAAAGTTATCAGGCGAACACTCTCATTCACAAGGTCAAAAGCAACAATATGTTCAGAAAACAGCAACCAACATATACACCAGGGCTATTGACCAAGCAAGGATAAGGGAACTCACCGAGAATCTTCCGCTGGTTCGTGCTCTTTGAGAATAGCGCCATCTCCGATTTCCACTCCATGCGCTGGAACAGGGACAACCGGACAATTTGGTAATCGGCTTACCTTGGATTGTATCCCACCCCAAATAAAACACTTGTAGAGTTAGTACGAGGGGGGAAGCCAATCGGACTCTATGGAAGAGCAAATCGCCGGTTGGTTTTTGGATTCAACAAGTAGATTTCATCGCTCAAGTTTGCCACGAGGATGAAGCATTCGCAGCTAGCCACGTATTCGAAATCCCTCATGCCTTGATAGACGACTCTGCGATTCAACCGTTGGCCATACGTCGTCTTCAAGAAATAAAGAGGAACGAAGCAATGCTCCGGTTGAAGGAGGGTGTATACCCTATTTTGTATAGACATATTTGCAATGTGCCTCCGGATGAATGGTGCGCCGGAGATACTCTCGTACCATTTCTTTGACAGAATTTTGCATTGGGTTATGGCTTTAGTAGGCATTCGTTCGAAGATATCTTCGATGATTTCGTCTGGTAGCTGAGGCAAAGTTTCCATATTTTGGTTAGGGTTTTTTGAGAGCAAGTCGCCGGTAATGATGAAAATAAAGTGGAGTGAGCTTTACATGTGCAGACTGATTTGACACTTCACAGCTTAAGAGGGTGGTGAAGAAATATGGGGTTTGGCATTATGGAGGTAACTTTCCCGGGCATTTTTTGTTCTCTCACTGTAGCCTATATAATATGTAAAAAAATGGAAAATTAAGTCGTTGCATTTAATTGAATAGACTATTAGGACATGACTAATGCCGAAAAGTAAAAGTTCAGTCCTTACACCTCTCACATTGGACAATGTTCCAATTTCGTCTGCGGGAAAAAAAATATAGATGAACTTAATTGAGTAAAGTAGTTAAGTTCAGAAATATTTTTGTATTTTTATTCAAGTTTTTGTTTTTCTCAAAATTCTCCGTATACATTAATTATTGTTAATAAGCTATAAGAAAGTTAATGTAATATTATTATGTTCATGGAATTTATTTAAGGAGAATGAAATAATATTTGTATGTTTAAAATGTTCTAACATATTTGTTATTTAAATTTTTTTATTTTCTTATTTAACTACAAAACTGGCTAAATATATTTGATATAATGTCGGAAACTATTCAAAAATAAGCAATAATAATTATTGTGAACAATAATGTTTAAATATTTTAGGGATGTTGCTTATAATTAATAGGATTAGTCTTATATGCACCAGTTACATTGTACACCTCAAGTTCATTCATAAAAAGTTAAACAGTTTATAAAACTGAAAAGTTATAATAGTTTTTTACTGAAAAATTTATTTATGAAAGATACACTTTTCAGTAATGAACTGTTTAACTTTTCAGTTATAAACAGTTTAATTTTACAAAATGTACTAGAGTTGCACTGTGTAAATGGTGCATAAGAGAATTACCTTAATTAATATTTTTGGGATGTTGTCTATAATTAATTAATATTTGGCCCTTAATTTTTTTGGGATGATGTCTAATGCGGTAAATGAGCTATTTTATTTGACTATGTGTATTTTGGTGATTTGGTGTTTTAATGAAACTTACAATTTTGAATTATGGATCTTATTTTAAGGATATTATTATTGAGGTTACTCTAAATTAAAAAAAAAATTGAATACTTAACAATTTCTTTCATTTGATTTGCATTTGGGTCTAATTGGAATATGCAGGTATAAATGTGTATAAAAAATCCAAGAGTCTGTAACTTCGTTTCACTATCCCAATCAGTAATGCAGTTCAATATTTGTAGTTAAATTGATTCTCAATGGACATAAACTCATATAACCAAATCTTATATTCATTTAGGACATTAAACACCAAATTCGACAAGGTCACCATCTTTCTTCAGTTTAAATCCTCAATGGTCTAGTAACCATTAACCAAAGTCATATGTTATTGATACCCACACCATCGATTATGATTGAATTCACCCTCTTAATATTAGAGTAATAGCATTTGATTCTGCAATACAGAACCAAATGAGATCAATTTAATACCTTTAAATAACACCGCAATTAACCACATTCAGTGGCACATAAAGTTGAAAACTTACATAACCATGTTTTATAGTCTTTTAGGATATTAAACACCACATAATCCAGCTGAAATTAAATAAAAGAAAGACTACAAATTCCACAATGTCTTCAGGTTTCTTCAGTCATAATCCTCAATGGACAAAAAGTCTAGAAACCATTTTACCATTCTTGCCCGATATTCACCCGAGGCTTTGTGTGAGAAGTGATACTGATCGCAGGAACGATTTAGAAGTGTGTTTTCAATGTTGTAGCACATGATCACACCGCAGTCAACAGATGAAGGATCTTGTTGTGCACATACACAAACAGCTGGCTTTTTTGTTCCATGTGTTCATAAAGGGGTGTGTAGGTGCTTTAGTTGAAAATAATTCCCTGAGTTTCCCTTCGACATATTTAACCTATATATAGTAGGTTAAAATAAAATTACAGATCAGAAAGCATGTATTATTAAGCAGTTTACAAGTTATAATTTTTGTATATGCATATTTCATAAATCTCTATAATTCATTGTTCACTATGATTTTCTACATGTCGGTTATTAATAATGCTTAGATGCCCAATGATATGACTTACCACAGTCATAGAGCGTTCATAATGAACATCTCTTCCTCTACGCGGTCGCAGTGAATTAAAAAAGTTCCACTCACAATTACTCAGATCAAACCTCAACATTGTCCAGTGATCTCCTGAACTCCTAGAACGTCTGTCTCCTTTTGTAAGAAGTGGGAACAGTAGAATGTCGTCTACTCCCACTTCTCTTATGTGTTTATCTAGCAAAGCCTCAACCGTCCCATCTGAATAGCTCCCTAGATCATTTACAAAATCCTAGATATAGTTATATAAATATAGTTAAAATGTTTAAATTGTTTTTCATCATCTAATTGTTAGATATAATTTAGCCAAATATACCAAATGAGACAAACTTACCCAACAACAAGCTGTGAAAACAATACACCCATTTACACTCTCATTGTCCTTGTTCAACTTCAATAGCAAGTCAGTCCAACCATTAACCACCTGTGTAATTATGCAAGTATAGTTATTCAAATCTATCTATTTTAATTTTGACGTACATCATTTTAAAGTTAGTCATACAGGAGATGAGAGCCTTTCATGATGCAGAATGGCTAATACGTCCTTCAAAGTTATGTTTCCCAGTGGGCCGTTATATCTCCAACATATTGCACTAATTAAAAAAGAACTAAATTAGTATCAATAAAATAAACAAATTTATATTACTAACATTATATGCCAGAAACTATTTATGTACCTATCACCATGTTCATTCCACAGGTTTGCAATAATTCCTCGTATCTTAGGTGGTATATTTTGTATTGCTTCCATTGATTCATCCCATCTGAGATTTACACAATATATACCTTGTGGTGGATTAGTTACGGTATGAAGCATACGTCCATCAGGACTCAATACCACTGGCCGTCGATCATCATCCCGGGTTCTTTTTTTCACTCTTCCCACCATTGAAGTTGGAGATGGGTAGTTTCTTGTTCTAGGTCTCTTTATAGATGGTGCTGCTTTGTCCTCGATTGTTTTGATGAGGGTTTGTGCTTCATCGATATTTAAATTAAATGGCACCACGACATGATTATTGAACTGTGCCCTTGACCCATTATCATTGTCAACCTGCATCTTCTCCTTATCATTTCTGTTAGATGTATGCTCTTGTTCTATAATGTCAATTTCCTTTAATTGTGCTGAATTAAAGGAGCCCCAATCGTCGTTCTCTATAATATCTTGTGCCTTGCAGATGGTATCGACATCTTTATTTGTTTCCACATTGCCATCATTATCATTACAATCCACTTGCTCATGATATTTCCCCTTTAGCTGCATTAGTTCATCAAACAATCTAGCATTTTCAGCCTCCAGTATGTTTATTTCTTGGGTCTTCTTTTCTCCAAAGTCTACCAATTCCTTTCTTAAAACCTCTACATCCCTATCCTTACACAGCTTCTATTTCCTAACGACATCAAAATCTTCACATAATTTTTGGTTCTCTGCCTTCATTTCCTTCACCAATTTTTCCTCTTCTTGTAAGTAGTTCTTCATTCCTGTTAGTGCACATTGGAACAGTTCCCTCAGCTCATCAATTTCTTTGTCTTTCTTCAATATACTCTCTTTGATGGCATCATGTTGACTCAATTTTACTTGTGCATCATCAAGCAGCAACTTCAGTTGAACTATTTCTTTGTCTTTGTTCATCAAATTTGTTCTTCCTTCATCAAGTTGACTCAATAATCTTGACTTTTCCTCTTGCAGATTTGCAATCTCCTCATCCAATTTGTTCTTCTCACTCCTTTGTTCACCATTGTTTCTGGGTCCTGATAAATCAAAACTGAAACTAGGTGGGTCTATTCCTTCATCCATCTCATCCAAACCTTTTACATGTGTTTGCCCTTCACTCATATCTTCATTGTCTACATCAGCAGGTGCACCTAAATTTTCCTGATTTTCTGTATTCTGCTCTTGGTCCCCTAATACAATATTCCCATTGCTCGTAGGGACACTTTTTGATACTTCTGGAATGTTGTTCCCATCATTTAATGGTTGTTCATTACACTCAGTAAGCTGCTGACAGTTTTCATTTGTGCTACCACCACATAATTCACCGGTTCCAGCCCCACTAACACTAGCCCCTTCATGTATATAACTCTGAAGCACATTTATTTCAGCAGTGTTTAACTCCATTGGGTCTCTCATCACTTAAGGAAAATTTTAGTTAATATACAATATGTTTTAGTCTTCAAAAATGTCATGTTAAGAAAAGAAAGCAATACTTACACTATCTTTATTCAGCCTTGCCAGGTTCAACTTCGCTAACGTGTTGCTTAACATTTTTAAATCCCATCTCAAGAAACGTGGCAATGCCTCAGTGCTACAAGGTCCAATTAAACAAGTGTGCTCACATAACCAATACTGCAAATAAATCAACGGACAAAGAAAAAACATTAGGTATGATTAAAAGTCATTGTAATGTAAAAAGTTTGTAATTGATCTTACTATTATATGAAAATCTTACTGGTAACAGCATAGCACAGCCCCCAATTATAAGGTTGTTGGAAGATCGTATCTGTGATAGTAAGTAATCAGATATGTACTTGCTCCAATCATAATCACATATCCTAGACAGATTTTCCAAGTACACTGTTAGATGGAATGACATAGATCCGTTCTGCCCCGGTGCCAATAAGGATGCCAGTAGATAACAATGTGTCAAACGTACAACATCTTCAATACTCAATTCATCAACCAATCCAACAGTGACTTTTAACTTCTCATATATAAAATACTTGTACAAGAAGAATTGTCCCTTTCTTCCTTTCATCTCTGCAGCAAAACAACGATCTATCCAACCTGGCATGGCATATTCTTTAGCAGTAACTGGTATTGATACTGTACCTCCATTAATTCCAAAAACTACCTTCACATCAAGGCCTCTCACTTTAACCTCTTGTCCACCAATTATGAAACACTCCTTATAAATATCAAAAGTCCGCAAAATGTTTTGAATATCACCCTCTGCCTTGTTACATTTGCTCTTCCAAATTTCATGATCTGTTCTCAATAGGGCATCTATCAGATGCCAGAATGGACTCAACTTTAGGCGCTCAATGTGTTCTGTTTTGAATGCAATTGTTTTTAATTCCTTCATTGCACTTTTCATATTGCTTCGATAATATGTTGTGTTTGGTTTAACTTCAACATGCACTGTATAAGGAGCGAAAATTACAACATGTTTTGTAAATTAGAAGAAAATCAAAATATCCTAATATATATTCACACTTACCAAATAGGTTACGTGGCTTCAAAACCTGAACATCTTCTTCACCTACACGTTATTGAATTTATTATTAAGACAATTAATTATACAACCAAGTATTAAGGGAAATCATCATTCAAATAAATTCATTTTTTCAAATATACCTTGAACATGTCCTTTGCTACATCTTTTTGTCTTATTGGAAGAATAATGATTCTTCATCTTGCTATCCTCTGGAATATTTCCAACAAATAATGTGAACTGTGAAATTGTTTCTGATGTGCTACAAATTTTATTAATTACTTCAATGAATCTACCTTCTGACATGCTCTCTGAGTCACATTTTCTTTTCCTTCTTCTTTTTGAAACTTGATGTCGGCAAGGCTCAAAACTCTCGTAAGACATAGTAGAGGAACACGTTATTCCAAAAGACAATAATAATGCTAACAACTATTATACATATTTCGGTTGATGTACACAACAAGTGTAATAATCCTATCAATCCATACCCGTGCTTTCTGAATCTGACATACGCTGTTGCCATTTGCATTTTCCATGTCTTCTATGTTCTTGTGCCGAACTTCCATAAGAATCTGAACATAACAAACCTTTTAATAAAAAAATTTAGGCTTTACTGTTTAAACCATACATATTGCATTCCATTAAGATAGTACCTGGATTCGAATTGCATGTGCATTCTGATAAATCTTTTTTTCCTTAGTCAAAATAAAGTCCACAAATTTATAAATTCAAAGACAATACTTATATTTTCAAATATCTGAAAACAGTCAAAATAAAAGACAATAATAATTCCTCCCAATTTCATTTAGAAAACATTCAATAGTCATACATCATAAGTACTTTCGTTGCATACAAATGAATTACACAATAAATTATATGCAGTTAAAGACAGATTTGAACTTCAGGTATATATAAACTTATAAGCTGATATTGGGGAAAATACTCTAAATTGATTTTCATAACGTAACTTTATGTGTGAAGGTCGATGTTGTGTTACAAATGTTGACTTTCATGTCATTTTTCAAGTTAACCTCATGTTTTTAACCAAATATTTAACTGTAACATACTAAATACAGAAAGTATAGATTTCATACCTTTGCATTTTGATCCACCATTATCTCCTTTCCTGGAGCACTTCCTTGGTGTCCCCTTACATTTATCGGTGTCTCTTCCCATGTTACTGTTCAATGCTCACCTTAAAATATAAACTCTGCAAAACCCTAACGAAATTCAGCACCAAAGCATCTACGCAGAAACGTAAAATAAAAAAACATGCAATTTTTACAAAAAACCGATCTACAATAATGGATTTATTACCTCAACTTCTTTGTTAGCTCTTGTTCCAGTAAGATTGCTTTTGGGATACAAGAACAAAGCACATACGAGAAGGTAGAAGGGTTTTTGTTGTAGTGATAATTAAAGTTGGAAATGGCAGAGTGTAGTAGATGTGTATTATTTCAACGTTCTGAAACAGATTTGATTGACGTGAATGGAGGGAAAAGCTCGTCAGTTGGGTTACCCCCAATTTTCCAACATAGGGGCAAAATTGTATTTTGAACTTGTCTTTCGTATGGAGCAGTAATCCAATTTTGGTCAACGTGCTCATGGTAAAACACAATACTACATTGCACCCTGTAGTTTCTGTCCCAATCTTATAATACACTCATAATACTTTTATTCTATCTACCTTTAATTAAAACCTGTACAAATATAATGGTGCACAAATTAGCACACGGAGGGTGTATATTGTGTAGACATAAAATTTGTGCACTGTAGTTTATTTTGATTCATTTTCATTTCTTTTTTTCTTTTTTGTGTTGTACAATTAATTTTGGTTCATTTTCATTTAACGTAAAAAAATTTCTTATTCTTTTATTTTTTTCACACAAGTTCATATGGTAGTTTTTCCACGTGATTTTTCTTGCTATTTCTTGATTGCATGGTGGTTTTTTCTCCAATTTGTGTTCTTCTTTGCATTCATGGTCAGGAAAGCAAGATGCTTTGCTTGACATCGTCTACCCCAAAAAAGATTTCAAAGTCAATGTAGATGTTTCTTAATTTCTTTGCCTTTCAAGGTCAATTTGTGAGTTGCCGCAGTCTTGTGATTAATTCTTGATAATTATGACATTGAGGAGGGAGAGAATTCAAAAAATTCATTATATTATAAATTAGTTCAAAAAATTTGCACGGTAGTATGTGCTTTTTTATTGCACAAAAGTTTTTTTTTTTTTTTTGCACGGAACCAATATATAATTTTTGTCTATTTGTTAAATCATTTTGTACTTTTTCTATTCTTTCACTTATCAAACAACTGGGCTTTAATACAAGTAGATGTGAAGCTTATTATTGATGCCATTAGTTCCTCACAATGGATGTTAATTCTATTTTGGAAACTTTATGTCTTCTTGTAAACTTGAGTTATCAGACTTGCCTCATATTCAGTGATATAGAAATCGGTCTAGGCGACCACTTGACGAATCGATTTTTGTAAAATTGACAATTTTAAGCATTTTTTGGCCTAGACGCCTTTTAGACGGCCCAAAAAATGTATTTTAATATTTTAAAAAAAATTAGGCGGCCAAAAAATGTATGATTTTCAAGTTCTACGACCTTACTCATATTTACCATCCATTGTGGTCGGTCTTCCTAATTCTACATATTCTTGTTTATGAAATTTACTTCTTAAAAAAACAAAAACAAAAATCACCAAATTAAAATAAACATGATATTATGATTTTAACATTTCTATTATTTTATGAAGTAAACAAGTATTATCTAGATTTATTTTAACATTCTCTATTAAATTAGTATTATCTATACTTCCTAATAATCAAAATAAACTTTTGCCTTAATTTGTGTTAGTTTAATTTGATTTGAGGTATAACCATTGTAATCGTGTTATGTAACAAAGTTACTCATGTAAAAATAATAATAAATGCCTAGCATTCATATTTTTTGTCTTTTTTAAATAGAATAATAGCTTACTTTTTTTATCTACATAAATTAATTCCAGCAACCTTAATTATTTAAATCTAATTAGTGGTGTTTGCCTGTTTGGAATCCATCGAGTTCTTTTCTCCTAAACTTTGCATCTTAGCTTTCTTTTCATTAAAATAAATAAATAAATGTAGTGGATCCTTCTTTAGATAAAATAAAATAAATTTAAACCAGTATCCTATGAAGCAGACTTATTTTGATCGTCAAATCTAAAAAGAAAAAAAAAAGCATAAAATATCCCAAGATATGAATGGATCAATTCATCTATAGATAAATTTGAATAAGTGATTAGAGTTTTATTATCTAAAATTTTGAGGTGAAAAGGAAAAAAATTATTCCTTTTTATTATGTTTTTCTTGTGATATAGTGATTGTTCCCCTTTTATAAAAGTTGTGATCTTCTTGTAGTTGTGGTGATTTTAGTTTCGTCTATAGCAAGACGAAATGTAATACTATATACATAATTAATTATCTAAAAATTTATTATAGTCGATTATCTTTTAAAGTAAATTAATATGCAAAAACTATTTTTGTTTTTTCAATTTGATATGCTAATTAAATATTCCATGGAGTGTTATTTTTTTCTTTCTTAGATGGATTTTTTTTAATCACTATCCTATATATTAAAAAAAAATTGAATACAAATTTTTATTCAAAAATATATTAATGACAGAAAATCTGTCAATAATATAAATACTAAATAAATATTTAAAAAAGTTTTTAACGGATATTTCTGTCAATAAAAAGTAAATGTTGACTTTAAAAATAAACACTAAAGACAGAAAAAAAAATTAGTGATGAATTTTCTGTCAATAAATTACTGACAGACTTAATCCGTCACTAAAAATTAGCAACGATGAAAATAGAGACGAAAAGTTAGAGACAGATATTCATCAATAACATAAATTATCGACGGATTATCAAAATATAATGACGGAAATATCCGTCACTAATTTCCAGTTTTTTTGTAGTGAGCGTAGAATTGATATTTTGATATTGACTTGATTTTTATATGAAAATAGTTACTTTTCAATTTTATGAATTGGTATTTAATATTTGGATCTCTTGTTTAAATATTTAATACTAAAAGAGGTTTTTTAAATTTAATTTCTTTAAATAAAATTATAATTATACTATATTTTCTGTATTTTAAATATAAATAATATGAATGGTAAAAAAAAATAATTAGTGTTGGTATTTGTTTAAAATATTCTGATATCAATGATCTCGATTTTTTATATTTTTATAGAATTCTTAATAATTTTAATAAAATACTTGATACATTAAAATATTCAAAATAATTTTATGATAAACTTAACATATACTAATTTCATATAAAAAAATTGCCTAAATTAAAAGGTAATACACATACGATATCATTAAGAATGAGTCTCATGTGACACAGACACCTGTTTATAATATGAAATTTATATTATTAAATGTACTTATTGATACCATTAAATATATTTGTTAATACCATAATATTTTATTTTATTCAGTTTAAAGGTCTAATGATATCAATAAATACATTTAATGATATCAATAAATATATCCAAATATATAAATTTCATATTATAAAATTTATTCAATGGAGATTTGTGTATTATTAATTGAACAATTCAATACGAGAGGGAATTTCAAATTTATATATTACCCTACGTACGTTAATATGAATTTTTTGGTTGAGTGTATACGAATTAAAGTAATGTTGTGTTTGGATGTAAGAAATTAAAACTATAAATTTTAATGATGAATTTTTTATTTTTATTTTTAATGTTAATTTAAGTTAAAAGAATTTTAAATATTTAGCAAAATTGTTTATTTGAAATCAATGGATTCTTGAATCTATTCTTTATGAAAGAGTTTGAAACTCACCAATATGAATATTTTAAAGTTAATATTTAAAATTCATCAATATAAATATTTTACTTAAATAGGTAAAATTAATTTAAATTATAAATTTAAAATTTATAGCTGGTAATGAGTGTTGATAAAAGTATCTAAGCTTGAAGATTAGATAATAATCAAAGTATAAACAAGCAAGAATGTATAAGCTGCTCGCCTACATGCTCGCCAGGATGCTCGCCCACATGCTCGCCCGAAGCCTAGAGGTGTCAAAGCAACAAGCCTACGTGGCCATTCCCCAGTTGCTCGCACCAATGCTCGCTGTGCTGCTCGCCATGTTGGTCGCCCGAAGCTCTGAGTATGACAAAGCAATAAGCTTATGAAGCCAGGACTAGGTTGCTCACCTTGGTGCTCGCTCCCTTGCTCGCTGCACTGCTCGCCCTCTTGCTAGTTCATCCTTCAAAGGAAAGAAGGTTCAATATGTCCAAGGAACCTGCATGAAAGGTTCGAATCATAAGGCTGAAGTTAGTGGAGCAAAACTTTAAAGGGGTGACAAGTGGAGGACACTTGTCACCCCCAGAAGCCATGTGGCTTAAAAAAGTGCCACCTCACTAAATAGAGGGTATAAATACTTGTAATAAACCCATTTGTAAGAATCTAATTTTCCAAATACAAGAAAGACATTACACAATTTCTCTCTCTACTTTTCCAATTATAATTCCTATTATTAATCCAAGTTACATCTTTAGATAATTGTTTGAGTGATTTCCTACGTACAATTAGCCACATAAATCTTTCGGTTGCATAAATTGCTCAACAATTTGGCGCTAGAGGACGGGACTCGAACCTTCATCGATTGAAGAATTCGATACTCATTCTTCATTATTTCTCAAGAACACCAAGAACGCCCTTCGAAGTTCGGTAAACGTTTTGAGGAATATCTTCAATTGTGAGTGTTTTCAAGAATTTGTTGTCTTCGAAAACACGAGCTAGAAAAGATTTCTTTAAAAACCCATCTACTATACTCAATTGTCACCGGAAACAATGACGAGACATACGTACGAAGCCTCCCACGATGAATCCCACACCACCTCGACAAGTCGAAGGTGGAGAGGACGAGGACCATCCGGACACCGTCAAACTGAACAAGCTCGTGTCCCGGCGTTACCGGCAGCTCCAGTCGGTCAACATATTGAAACTACCATTGAATCAATGGTTAGAACACCCGAGGACATCGAGAGAGCGATGACCACCCTGAAACAATTACAAAGGCAGCAGATGGTAATGGCACGTCATCCGGTGATTCAGGTTGCCCAGACTGAGACGAGATATGATACTCGAACAAGCTACCATCCTCAGGAGGAAGAGACCAGTAGTGGACGTGTCGTGCCCGAAAGTTCAAGAGGCAAACAAAAAATGTCTGATCGCCTTGGACCACAACCCCAACGTTCAAACCAGCGACCAGCTGGGCGAGCAGATGGGCGACCAGCGGGGCGACCAGCTGACCAAACATATGATCAACCTGAACGCCTTGACGGGTCACAAGGCGATAAGCGCGGTAATCAAAGTCATCACTCAGAGGGTAGAAGGTCGGAGCATTCATACCGCCAGGAGCCTTGCGAGTCTGATGCCCGGCACCAACGAAGGCCTGTGCAAGAAAGGTTGAGGAGACGGGCGTCCGAGAGGTTAGGACCAAATGCTGCAAGTAACCTCCAGCGACCACACCGGGAAATCGCCTGAAGTGAGGGACTGCCGGGGGCAGCACGTCATCATGAGGTGCACCCGGAACAGCCTCGAGGAGGGGGATCATCCCGTGGGTCGTCCGTTCTAGAAATAGAAAAGTTAAAGAAAGCTGTGGAGGACTTACAACACCAGGTGGCCATCAAGGACAAGGTGGAGACGTACACGTCACTTCTAGTATCACCATTGTCACCAGTCATCCTAACTGCACCTATCCAGAAGAAAATACAGTTTCCCTCACTAGTGTTGTACGAGGGAGAGTCTGACCCCAAAGTTCACATCTCAAAGTATGCCGATTATATGATATCAATGGGGGCATCGGATGCGATGCAATGTCGGAACTTTCCCTTAACTCTTGGAGACCGGGCACATAGATGGTTCTCAGCCTTGACGCCTGGATCGATTCAATCGTTTGGGCAGTTGACCCGGGAGTTCCTGTCCCACTTTTCGGGATTTGGGACGTATCTGACATAAAAGCACAGGTTGGCCAACATCTCGCAAGGGGCCGAGGAAACTGACCAGCAATACCTGGAGCGGTTGGATAAAATCCTTTTGGAAGGTGAAGCGGTCAGTGACGACACAAAAGTTGTGGCAGTCATGGCGGGACTGCGTAAAGGAACGGACCTGTGGAAAGAAATGCATCTGGTCTGTCCTAGTACATACGCCGAGTTCCGCCACAAAGCTGGTGTGTATGTCGCAATGCAAGAAGCGATGGCCAAGCAGTTAGCCCCAGAGACTGAGGATAAGAAGAATGGAAAGAAGCCTGGTGGTAGTGGTTACAAGGCCCCGAAAAATTTGAAATCGTTTGGGGACTCGGCGGAATACAAAGAAAAATTAAACCAAGTGTTGACTACCTCGATTGACCACGTTTTCACAGCCGTGAAAGATCAGGATATGTTGGCTGCACCCCGAAGGATCAGGCAGGATCGCAGCAAGCTAAACCCAAACAAATTCTGTGCGTACCATCAGAGTATCGGGCACTTCACTAGTGAGTGCCGCGATCTGTTGAAACAATTGTGGAAATTTTATGAAGATGGAAAATTAGCCGAATTCGTAAAGAAGGCTCCAGGAAAAAGGCAACGTCCGACAAGACAGGAAGCCTCGGATGATGAAGGAAGCGATGAGGCAGAGAGGGCCCCAAACAGACAAGTAAGAAGAGGTCCACCAGCAAGGCCGACACATCTGGAGCCGAACCGAGAAATCCTTGTGATCGAAGAAATTGGTTCGGCAGGAGGGATGGTAGATGGCCATCCAGCGTCAAAGAGGCAGAAGAAGGCAGAAATTCGGGCGGTCAATCAGGTACAGGAGATGGGGTCCAGATCAAAGGCAACTACTAAACTAACTGTGGATTTGACTTTCTCTCAAGCAGATCTCGAAGGGATCCTTACACCGCACAATGACTCCTTGGTTATCAGCGCCAATATCATGAACGCAAAAGTGCACCGACTGCTAGTGGATACTGGAGCTTACACAAACATCCTGTTCAAAAAGACACTAGACCAGCTAGGAGATTATGAATCCTACATAGAGGATTGTAATCACAAGATAGTGGGATTCGGAGAGGCTGTGACCGTCCCACTAGGTGTAATAAGGTTGCCGGTAGAACTTGTAGCGCTAGAGGACCCGGAAAGGAGGATGACAAGGTTGTTAGATTTCTTAGTCGTAGATCAACCATCCACCTATAACGGGTTCCTCGGCCGCCCTTTCATTTCTGAATTTAAAGCTGCATGTTCTACTTACTACTATTGTATCAAATTCCCAACTCTTAAGGGTGCAGGTACGGTTAAAGGGGACCAAAAGAAAGTGCGAGAATGCCTATTAACTCTGAAAAAGTCCGTTAACCAGGTGTTAGTGTTTGAAGATCCAACATCACAGCCCTCCACAAGCGAGCCGAGCAATTTGGATAACGCCTCGGTAGACACTGAAATGATGGAAGTAGACCAGACGCCGGAAGACATGGAGGTAGATAATGCATTCCAGCAAGATCGGCCGAACGAGGAACAAACGGTTAATAACCCAAAGAATCAAGATCAAGATCCTGTAACCGTAGCCAAAGAGAGTGGTGAAATAGAAGCAGCGCCGGAAGTTCAGACAGAGGCCCCGGAAGACATTGAGCCCCGGTTGGGCTATGAACCTACTCCGGTGGAGATGGAAACGCACCTTGAAGGACCAATTGATGATCCTAGGTGGAAAGATAAAAAGCGACGCGCCACACCAGTGGAGGAGCTCAGATCCATACAAGTTGATCCAAATAAAGAGGATCTAGAACTTTTTATCGGGTCAGAGTTGGAGGAACCTTATAGAAGCCGGATGGAGGAATTCCTTCGGTCAAACCTCGATGTGTTTGCATGGTCACACGAGGATATGACCGGCATACCGGTGGAGCACGCGTGCCATCGCCTGAATATAGATCCCACGAAGAGGCCTGTCCGCCAGAAGAGGAGAAAATATGGGTCAGACAAGTATGAGGCATTGACCGGTGAGGTAAAGAAACTATTGGACAATAAACTCATAAAGGAAGCACTATGTCCTCAATGGGTGGCGAACCCTGTCTTGGTCAAAAAGCCAAATGGAACATGGAGGCTATGTATAGACTTCACAGATCTTAACGCCGCATGTCCAAAGGATAACTTCCCTTTACCCCACATCGACCAGCTGGTAGACAATACGGCGGGACACGAATTAATGACGTTTATGGATGCCTTTGCAGGTTATCATCAGATTGCCATGCACCCCGATGATCAAGAACATATAGCCTTCTATACAAATAAAAATTTATTTTGTTGGAAGAGGATGCCCTTCGGGTTGATCAACGCCGGTGCCACATATCAAAGGTTAGTCAACAAGATGTTCGACCAACACCTTGGTGACACAATGGAGGTCTATGTGGACGACATTGTTGTGAAGAGTCTTAGAAAAGAAGACCATCTGGAGCACCTCAAGCAAGCGTTCGACATCATGAGGGCGTATAACATGAAGCTTAACCCAAAGAAAAGCAGCTTTGGAGTACAATCCGGCAAATTCCTGGGGCATCTCGTAAGTCAACGGGGCATAGAAGTCAACCCGTCGCAAGTCAAATGTATCCTAGACATGGGACCACCGAAGGATGTACCGGTAGTTCAAAGACTTACCGGATGTCTCGCGGCACTCACCAGATTTATATCCAGATCTGGGGACAAGAATAGACCCTTCTTCGAGTCTATCAAAGGCAAAGACATCTGCAAAAGAACCAGGAAGACCAACTATGTATGGACGGATGCTTGCCAAAAGGCATTCGAAGATATAAAGAATTACCTCAGCAATCCCCAGATCCTGTCAAAGCCGGTGCCGGGAGAAAAGTTGTACTTATACCTGGCGGCATCGGAAATAGCCATAAGTTCAGCTTTGGTGCGTGCAGAAGGTAAGGCGCATCTGCCAATATATTATGTCAGCCAAGTGCTACATGAGGCGGAACTACGATATTCCCCAATGGAGAAATTGGCATATGCATTGGTGATGAGTGTGCGGAAGCTCCGGCCATATTTCTTCGACCATCAAGTGGAAGTTTTGACAATATTTCCCTTGAGGCAAGTCTTACATAGACCTGATACTGCCGGACGATTACTAAAATGGTCACTAGAAGTCAGCCAGTATGGTATAACATACGCACCCCGAACAGCGATCAAAGGGCAGGCTCTGGCAGACTTCATAGTAGAGCTAACCTACCCTCAAGATCCGACGAGGGGACGTGTTTACCCATGGCATCTCTATGTGGATGGCTTAGCAACAAGTTCCGCAGCCGGAGCAGGTGTCTTCCTGATAAGTCCCGATAAACAGGTGTTCACCTCCGCAATAAGGTTCGATTTCTTAGCAACAAACAACGAAGCTGAATACGAGGCACTTATCGCGGTTTGAGACTATCATTAGCTGTGGGGGCAACTAGACTTCAGGTTTTCGGAGATTCACAGCTAATCATATCTCAAGTCCAAGGAGAGTACGAGACGAAGAACCGACAAATGATCATTTACCAAGGATCGTTGCACACCTGATATCAAAGTTTGAGCAAGTGTACATTGAGCAGATTCCCCGACTAGAAAACACCCAAGCAGATGCTTTAGCCCGGTTAGCCACAAGCACCGGAGAACCAAGCATCTCAGAAGTGGTGGTCACAAAGTTAATTAATCCTTCAACATTTGATTATGTTAATCAAGTGTTGAAGAGGGGGCAACAGATAATCAATAGCCAGCAACAGTCTACCGATGATTGGCGAACACCTATCAGTAAATACCTATCCAACGGAGAGCAGCCAGGAGATCCATGGGAAGCACAGCGGATTGTGAAGCAGGCCGCAAGATACACGATGGTCGAAGGGCAGTTATATAAAAGAGGAATCTCACTCCCATTACTCAAATGTCTTTCTTCGGAAGAAGGACAGAAGGTGTTAAAGGAAATCCATGAAGGGATATGTGGAGGACATGCTGGGGAGCAAGCCTTGGCTTACAAAACCATCAGGCAAGGGTATTATTGGCCAACACTACGAAAGGATGCTATTAAATATGCTAAGAGATGCTTGAAGTGCCAACAGTTCACTCCGAGCATCCATACCCCAGCACAAGAATTGAAGTCAGTATATAGTCCATGGCCATTCGCTAAATGGGGTATCGACTTGATCGACCCATTCCCTCCCGGGAAGGGAGGGGTAAAATTTGTAGTGGTGGTCGTGGACTATTACACTAAGTGGGCCGAAGCTGAAGCTCTAACGACGATAACCCAAGAGAGATGATAAGCTTTATTTGGAAGAACCTGATATGCAGATTTGGGTTACCACAGTCGATAGTCACGGATAACGGGAGGCAGTTTGATGGAAATAAGTTAAGAGACTTTTGCACATCTTGGAACATCAAGAAACATTACTCCACACCATATCATCCTCAATCAAACGGACAAGTTGAAGCAGTGAATAAAATTTTGAAGCACATCCTAAAAATCTGATTAGAAGAAAAAAAGGGGAGTTGGGCCGACGAGCTTCCGGAAGTCTTATGGACCTGCAGAACATCTTACAGGACAAGTACCGGGGAGACACCATTCACAATGGCTTTCGGAGTTGAAGCAGTCATCCCAGTAGAGGTCCAGCATCGGACATGGAGGATAATCGAATATAGTGAGGAAGCAAATGAAAACGATATGGCGGTAGAAAAAGACTTGATTGAAGAAATAAGAACCTCGGCAGAATTGAGGAATGCAGTCTATAAGCGACGAGCCGAGAGATACTACAACTCGCAGGTTAAAGATAGAAAATTCCAAATTGGTGACCTGGTGATGCGAAGGATATTAGCAGTCCCGACTGGAGTATTTAGTCCAAAATGGGAAGGTCCGTTCAAAGTAACAAAAAGTTGGCCAAATGGGACGTACGACCTGGAGGATATGCAAGGTAACTTTTCGGCATACACATGGAATGCGACACACCTCAAGAAATTCTACCAATGAAGATTTATGTAAATTTTTCAAGAAAACCTTGCTTGTTCAACATGTATAGGGGCAAGCAGGTCCATAATAGATGGAGGCAAATCTGTAAAGTTATTATTCTATTGAATAAAGAGGTTTCCTTTCAAATTGATGTATCAAAAGATGTCTCAAGTTATAAGCTCTCAAGACTTATGAGTCCACAATAAAGGCAAGGTATTGAGACTAACCCTAAGGTTATAACCATTAAAAGGGAGTCCTTACCAATCAATAAGCCTACATCCAAAGAGATGAAAAATAAGGTGTAAATTCGCGATTCCATAAAAAGGGAAAAGTAAGACGAATCAATTAAAACACCATACATCAAAAGCGAGCACTAAATAACTAAGACAAAAGTATCAACAACAGAAGCAAATATAAGCGAAAGCCAATAAAAGAAAAACTGCAAATGCATTAAACGGCAAAAGATGTTCGGGTAGATATAGGGCGCCTTCAAGGGCGAAAAAGCAAAAGTAAAGACGTCTCCAAGGACAATTGAAACAAAAAGGAAAAGACCCATCACTTTACTGGTCGCCAGGCTGGTCGCCCACCTGGTCGCCAGCCTGTTCATGACCCTGATCTACTGGCCCAACGGCCTGCTCGCCTGCCTGGCCGCCTACCTGCTCACCGGCACCTGAAGGAGAGAGACCAGGGAGGACTTCGAATGGAGATAGACCCTCAGTGTCCACCATCGCATCATCCTTAGCATTAATCTGAAGAGGCGGATAGTTTCCACCGATGATCTTAAGTGTCGAAGGCACAGCACTTAAGTCGACTCCCATCTCCTCAAGATCCTCGATATCCACCACCAAACCTTCCTTAAGAGGACGTTCGGTAAGGAAGTCGGTGAACTCCTTCTTCAAGGCTGTCCAAGGGTCCTCGTTCTCACCAACAGCATGGTGATAGGCCCGAAGATTCTCAGCAAAGGCATAAACAAAGCCAAAGTCAGAGGACTCCGCTCGGATATCCGCAACGGCTTCAGCGGTGTAGCAATCAGTATGGGCAGCCTTAAGATCAACGAGTTCGGTCCGGGTGGCCTGGAGTTCCTTTTCCAGCTCAACAATCTTTCCCCGGGCAACCCTGCTCTCCTCCAACTGTGCCTGGACACTTGCCAGCTAAACCCGGAGACCCTCAGCTTCAACCTGGGACCTCTCAGCACTTGCAATCGCCGATTGCTCGGCATCCAGAGAAGCCTTCGCTTTGGCCTCGAATGTGGCAACTCTTTTCTTCATCTCGTCCCTCTCCTTCCTTAGGCTATCATTCAACACCGCGTAGGACTTCTCCAACGTCACAACCTGCTCGATAGCACGTTGAGCGGTGATAAGGGCGCCACGCGAGTGATGCATGGCTGTGCGGATGTTATCAGTCAACGACTGATGATGAATGATGGCGTCTTGGGGCTGGGTCCAGTGTCGGACAGCAGATTCAACAGCTCCTCGGACCGGGCCCTTGAGCTCATTAAGAGACTTCGGAGGACGGGCAAGTGCAAACTGGTGGACCAGCGGGCTACGATGCTGATAACGTGTAGGGTCATACCTGCTTAAAGGGCCATACAAGAAAATGTTAAGGAAGTATGAACATGTGAGAAGTATAAACATGTCAGAGGTATGAACATATTAGAAGTATGAGGCTCATACCCAGCTGCCCGCTCCTGGTCCCATCCCAGGTATGTGATGTCAGTCAGCTGACCGATCGAGCGGATAGATGCCGGGGCAGTAGGGGTACCAGCAGAAACGGGAGGGGTAGACTCCAGAACCTCGACCCGACCTAATCCTCCCAAACTTGGAGGCCTTAAAACCCTCGCCCTCTTGGCCGCCTCACTTTCACGCTCCACGCGTGAACCGTCACCCCGTTGTAGTCGGCAATCGCCGCCGCTCGGGGAGTCACCCGGAGTTTATCGAGCTTCAGTGCGGGGGGCTCGAGAGGGAGCAGAGGATCGTGTGCTCGGCCCGGTTCCAGCAGTCTTCTTGGTAGTCTTAGCAGCAATTTGAGCTGCTAACACCACGGATGGGGGATCCCTCTTAGTACGTGCCATCCTGAATTTTTGGTTCAAAGTCTTAAAAGACGGAGGGATAGCAATAGAGACTTCAGAAGCTGCAAGCGTTAAGAGACAGAAAGAGTTAGAAATTTTGCACGAAATCTCAATCTCAAAAGTACAAGACAACCTTACCTGCCGGATGGGCAACCTGAGCTCGTAGGTGGTGAGGGGTTGTGATCAGTCCCGAAGCAATGCGGCAACTGGGCTTGTTTAGATAGTCAAAAGTTCTATCCTTCTTGTTCAGGCGACAAACGAGAATACAAGTGAACTTGAATTCTTCAGACAAGCTCGTTTTCTTCCAGTGCTGAGGGATCAAGCCTGCAATACAAAAGAACAAAGACATCAGACACAATATAAAAAAAAAGATAATGTTCAAAGCATGCAAACAAGTCCTACGCTGTAACTTGCCAAACTCAGTAGGGGTCATAATACGTCCCCCAAGACCCTCATTGTTGTCAGGAGCCCGCCAGTCACCGCCCATAAAAAAGAATTATTCCTTCCAGTCTCTCACTTTGTTTGGCAGTCCCTCAAGGATCTTCATGTCGCTCCTCGCCTTAAGGTAATAATAGCCTTGGCCCTCCTCAGAGCACTTGCTAAGGCAAAGGGTGTAATTCACCTCTTGAGGAGTCAGGCGATCCTTGTACTTCTCCAAGGCAAAAACCGTGCATAGTGATATCAGGTACGTCCATGCGTTGGGGGTCAGCTGTGTGATCGCTAAACCCATCGTCTCCAAAAAGCGTCCGATAAGGGGGTGCAAGGGTAACGTCACACCAGCAGCCAACGTATGCACATTTATGGCTGTTAATCCTTCCGGGGGGGGCGGTCAGCTCTTTCTTTCTCCCGGGGAGCATATAGGGTGACATCACAGGGAATATGATACTCCTTCCGGATGTGGTCAAGATCGTCCTCATCAATGATGCTTACTACGGTATTCGCCTTAAAGGATGTGCGGTCATCATTTTCAAGTTCCCGATACTGTCGTGGAGGTGTCGGGAAGTCGGCAGCATACCGCTCGTAGTACGCTCTCCAGTCGAACTCTTGCGCAATGCCTTCAGGGATGGACCTCTCAGACATGTGCGGTTGAGGGAAGCTAACAGACTCGAACCACTCAGTGATAGAGTCGTCGCTATCGCCGCTGCTAGAGAGTATCTCTACGTCCTCCGCATCATCCCCCTCTGGGCGAGCAATGGGCTGCTCGATTTCTTGCTCTCCCAGCTGCTCGCCGATGTGCTCGCAGGGGTGCTCGCCGGCCTCCTCGTTGGCTTGCTCTCCTCCTTTCTCCAAAAATCGGTTTACCTCCTCAACCGCGGAATCAGACCCCGCCAAATGGACCGAGGACAAGCCCGCAATCGGGCCACCTTCCTCTACATTCTCCACCATGGGCCGTTTGCCCGGATTCCGGTGAGAAATCGTCCGGCTCGAAGATGACGACATGGATTCGGGAAGAAAGAGAAAAAGATAAGGTTGATCCTAAGGTGTGATTAACTAAGGATGAGGGGCATCGTCAACAAAATTCCAATCAGAAATTCCGGCAAACAAGTACATAAAATAGACATGCAAAAATTAAAAAAAAATAAAGGTAATGTGAAGAAAAGATGAAAGGAATTGAGGAATTACCTGGGATGTTGAAGTCGCAAAATCGGTCGCCGGAGTGGTGAAGATTCCTGAGAGTCGTCGGAAAAAGACTGAAGATGAAATCGCCGGAAATTGTAAAAGGAGAAACAGTAAATGAAGAAGAAGATGAATAGTGCTTAGAAAACCCCTATTTATATGTTCGGGTCAAAGTGAAAGAGGGAAAAGAATTTCAGGGACCAAATTGCAAAACATTTGAAAAGTCTCTGAAAAGGCACGCCTTTTCATGCGACTGATTGGCGCACAAAACGAGGAGGCGCCTCATTTTCCGGATAGTCGCTTTAACTGCCGAAGAGAGAGAGAGCGAGCAAGAGGGCGAGCACCACGTTACTCACTAAGTTGCTCGCCCAATTGCCCGCCCAGTTACTTACTTACATAACAAAGATCAATTCCAGTATATACTTTGATGACAGATCAAAGCATATACTGAGGGGCAAATGTTGATAAAAGTATCTAAGCTTGAAGATTAGATAATAACCAAAGTATAAACAAGCAAGAATGTATAAGCTGCTCGCCTACATGCTCGCCAGGATGCTCGCCCACATGCTCGCCCGAAGCCTAGAGGTGTCAAAGCAACAAGCCTACGTGGCCATTCCCCAGTTGCTCGCACCAATGCTCGCTGTGCTGCTCGCTATGTTGGTCGCCCGAAGCTCTGAGTATGACAAAGCAATAAGCTTATGAAGCCAGGACTAGGTTGCTCGCCTTGGTGCTCGCTCCCTTGCTCGCTGCACTGCTCGCCCTCTTGCTAGTTCATCCTTCAAAGGAAAGAAGGTTCAATATGTCCAAGGAACCTGCATGAAAGGTTCGAATCATAAGGCTGAAGTTAGTGGAGCAAAACTTTAAAGGGGTGACAAGTGGAGCCATGTGGCTTAAAAAAGTGTCACCTCACTAAATAGAGGGTATAAATACTTGTAATAAACCCATTTGTAAGAATCTAATTTTCCAAATACAAGAAAGACATTACACAATTTCTCTCTCTACTTTTCTAATTATAATTCCTATTATTAATCCAAGTTACATCTTTAGATTATTGTTTGAGTGATTTCCTACGTACAATTAGCCACATAAATCTTTCTGTTGCATAAATTGCTCAACAATGAGGATGAGTAATGAGAATGAATGAAGATTAATGAGAATTCATTCTCATTAGTAGTGTTTAGTATTATTTATTGTAATTGAATGAAATTATAAAAACATGTAAAAAAATGGTAATCACTAAGTCCATAGTGATTACCTTTTAATAATACTCATTATCATTTTAAATTTATACCAAGCGCCCCTAAAATTTCAGTTAAATACAGTCTAAATTAATTCTATACTTTTAGCACTACTGTCACAGAGAAGGGCACGCCATACAATTTTGTTACGAGTAATTTACATATAGGTTCAAAAAAGTCATTATATTTATAAATAGGTGTTGTGCAGAAAAAAAATGTGTTTCTGTGTAAAAAATATATATATATATATATGTTTCTATGCAAATATTTTGAACTTACTTCTAAATATAGTGACTTTTTTGAACCTATATGTAAATCATCTTTTTATTATTTCTTATTAAGCAATTGTGTTTTCATTTTATATTATAAATCGCACTTCACTTGTAGATTAGTGTTAGCGTTTTTACGATGTTTGATGGTTGGTTGTTTATGTGAAGAAGAAGACGTCGTTAGACAGCTGGGGTTAGCTATTTAAAAACCCAGCACAATATGCATGCCTTGCAAAAATATCGTAATTAAATGATATAATACCATCATATTTTTAAATTACCCAAAATATTATTGAAAATTTTGGCAAAATATTAATTTTAAAGTTTGCATTTAAAAAATTATCGCTCAACAGATTTTCTTCTATAAAAGTACTCCTGCATGATTCTATGAGACTCAATAGTGTAAAAAAAATTAATTTACTTTTAACTAGAATTTTGAACTCTCAATCATTTAGCTCGGATACTATTTTTTAAAAAATTACATCTTATCTAAACTTAATTTATAAATTAGACAAGGTCTCCTATGCGTCAGTTACACGGATCTAGATCCTTATAATTTGGTTAACCCAAATTCTAAAAAAAAATCCATATAATTCCTCCCTTCTCACCTGCTCCAGTGCGCCACCACTGCCCGATTCGTACGTCGATCCGAAGAAAACTCATACCCACAACCGCTCACAAAGCTCCGGCCGTCGAATAGATGCCGGAATCGATCTCAGGCGTTAATCGCCAATCTTCCCGCCGCACCTGGCAAATCCACGAATCGACACCGAAATCTGCCTCTCTCAACCGACGCCACTCACAACCTCCATCTCTGCCTCCAACCGTCGATGAGGACAAAAATTATATAACTTTTCAATTTGAGCACAAAAAATTAATGCGAGTTGAGGTTTAAACCCTCGACTCCTCGCTTTTCTTAAAAGTGAACATAGCCACCAGACTACAACAGAATTCTTTGAATAAATTTGAATTTTGTAATATATGAAGGGGCTGCGAAAACGGGTCATAAGTTGACTAATAAAAACTAATATATATACATTTATACTCTTAAAACTGTGGTTCCTTTGACTAATAAAAATATATATCCAAATAAAATATAATATCTTTAGGGGTGTTTTGTTTCATGAATTGAGGTAGATTAAGTTTTTAATCCTAAATAAAATTGTGTAGGATTAAATCCTGACCCGATATTGAAATTCAACCTAATCCTACAAATAATTGATAACTTGATCCCAATTATTAAATCAGATTAATTTTAAAAAATAATTATAAATATCAAACACATATTATTTTAAAATTAGAATTGCAATTAATTCAATCCGTTGAAATTCTATCCTACCCAATCTATCCTATCTAGAAAACCAAACGCCCCTTTAATGGATAGATAATTTTATCCATCAATAGATAGATAATTTTATCCATCAAAATAAATACATTACTACGAATGTCACACCTAATTTATATACTCAAATTTCAACAAAGTAAAAGAAATGTAGAATTTCGTTTCCTATTTTTCTTTAAAATTATTGTCAAAAGAAAGCCAGAAATTATCTGGAAAAGTTGTCGAGTTTGGGGATAAATTAATACAGATCAGAAGAAAAAGAAAAGTAAAACTGCAAAAGACCCAAAAAAAAAAGCAAAAAAAAAAAAGCTACTAAAACACTGTACTTTAGCAGACAACTACACTAAATTACACCACCGCTCCATCGCCGCGAATCTACACAGCCCCGCCTCCACCGCCGGCGACGACTCCTCCACTACTTCCGACGGCGGCAGAACCCTCCCATCAGCAAACAATGCCCGCCCATTTCTAGGGAGCTCTTGAACAATACCTTCTTCCAGCTCCGCCGCCGGCCCGCCACCACCGCTGCCGTCTGCAAACCTCCTCTCCACCTCCAAATACTCCCCAAGCGACGCCCTTCTGGAATCACATTCATCCCTACACAGCCTCCACCACCGCCGTCTCTGCCGCGCGGCGGCCGCCCTGCTCTTCCTGGGTTTCTTGTTTCTCCGGCCGCCATTGGCGGCGGAGACAGGGTTCTCTTGCTGGCGGTGCTGGGAAGTGGCCCTGAAGGTAATGGCCTGGAGGGTCACACCCATCAGAGTGCCTAGAGTGGTGCTTCTGTCGTGGAAGAACGAGCCTGTTGACTGTGATTTTCAAGCACAAAACCGATCCATAATTAATTTTTTATTTCATCTGTGTAATTTTGTATAGAACAATGAAATTAAGAGCGAGAAAAATAGTAATTAAAAATTAGTACCTCAGTGTCAAGATCAGAAGAGGAGGGAGAAGAATTAGTGGGGGAGGAGGCTGGTGGCGCCAGATCATTTGCTGGGTTTAACATCTGTGTGTGTGTGTGAGAGAGAGAGAGAGAGAGAGAGAGAGAGAGAAATTGGGGTTGGGATGAGAGATGTGGGAATGAGGTTTAGTGCCACAGGTTGGGTAAAAAATGATTTTGGTGGATAAAGTTAAGAAACAGAACAAATTTGGAAATGAGAAAACCAAAATGGTATTTAGGTGCAATAATGATGAAAATGCCAATTGCCAAAGAAGCTTTGCTTTTTGCCTGCTCTTACTGAATCAATCATATTTCCATGGTCCATACTTTCAAATGCACCCTCTGCAATCATAACTAAGTTTTTCTTTTTACTGTGATTCTCATAAAAATAAATCCTTAATTAGTTATAGAAATGCAAATTATATTTGTCAAAATTATTTATAATTTGCACAGTTTTACGTTTTAATTAGTTGTTAGTGAGTGGGATTTTTAGGATTTTTATCCCTAAAATTCTAATTTGTCTATTAGGGGTGTTTGATAGTACCTAATAAAATAGGAGAAATTATAATATGGTTGAGTTAATATAACTGATTTCATTAATAATATTGTTTGGTAGAGTAGATAAACAAGTGATATTATTTCATCTTCATTGTTTGGTAGGTAATATAAAACTCAGTACAAATTTTATAATATTGCTTGGTAGACAGTATAAATTTAGTATGAGGGCTGCTCAAATATTCAAAAACAATTCGAAAACAATTCTTCTCAGATATTCGAAAACAATTCAAATTTTTGGGGGAAATTGGGGACATTCATTTTATAGAACTCATATTCTCTTGTATGGAGAGGAAGACAACATAAGGAATGTAAAGGGCTACAGTGAATGGGTAGTAATACGGGCGGTTTTTGTATCGGGTCAGGAAGATAAGAAATGGGTCAATATTATATTAGTATGACCTACCAAGCAATTTGAGCTCAAGAAAAAAAAAAGTATAATACACCCCTTTTAATGTCTACCAAACACGGCCTTAGTATAACTTAGCATTGTGAAGTAGCTTTTGTTTACTATTGAAATTAAGATTAATTCTCTTTCAAGGTTTAAATTTATCCACAATATCATGTCTTTTGTGATGCATCAATTAATATCACACTTCGGATGTGGGAGTCGATGGTGGGTGAATAATACAGGGGCATCGATCTGATCTCTGAAATCAAAGAAAGATAACTCTTGGTTATGATGCAGGGCTTAGACCTAGATATAACGATCAATGCAAACTTCCAATGTTGATGATTCTTCTTAATCAAATATGGTCATAACTCCAACTAAATCATCAAACAAGATGTTGAAATTGGTTTAGACATGCAAATATGAACTAGGTAAATTTAGAGAGAAATTTTTATATTATTTTCTTAAATAATGTGGGTTGAAAAAAATTCTCTCTATAAGTACAAGAAATAGCTATTTATAGGTTTGTATGTAGGTGAGGTGTCACTATCTTAATACATCTATTCTAATTAAGTGACAAGTGTCAAACACTTGTCATTACATTAATAAGGTTAAATTACATGTTGATGGCGTCTAGTCATTCTTTAATGAAAGCTGGTTGCGTCTTGGCCTCTTGATGACTTGTGGTCAACTCTACCTTGGACTTTTATTGGGGTTGATTGGACTCTGGCCTTGGTGACAAACAACTCTATGTGGTTGCCAACTCCATTATCGTGGGGGCGAACAACTTTTGATGTTGACACACTTCAGTTGTTCGCTCTCTATTAGAGCTTGCCAGCAGCTTTGTACCTTGTGTCATCTTCAGGGTTCAACACAAAATTGGTCGCCGACATAACCAAGTTGGTCATCATCGTTGCCATTAAGTTGGTCGTCACATATATAATTGGGTTATTTTCCCAACAACCATTTTGATCGCTCTAAACAGCTTCTTGTTCTCTTATCAACAATTGTCCCCAACCTAATGTCTAATTATGGAATGCAACAATTAGGATCAGACTGCTTATGTTGTTGATGTGATATGGTGGTAGTAGAAAGACAAATTTTTTTGTAGATTTTTTTTTTGTGGTGACGAACAGTTGTGGCGGCGGTCAGCTTCATGCAGTTGATGGTTTAACCTTCTGTGGCGAACAACCTATGATGTTGGGACACCTAAACTGTTCATTCTGCATTCTTCCTCCTCCTCCTCCTCCTCCTCCTCCTCCTCCTCCTCCAGGGTGGTGGGTAGCTTCACAGGGCTATCAATTCCACTATTATTTGTGTAGGTGATGAGCATGTCATCTGATGGTGCCATTAGTTGAGTTTGTGAATTGGGATGGAAGATTGAGATGAGACGATGAATGAATTGTGATATAATGAGATGAGATGCATGAATGAGATGTCTTTTATTGTCTCTTCACTTGTATTATCGTATTTTTCATAGTTACTTGTTCATGTGGTGTAGTTGTCCATCTTGTGTCTAACTACGGAGCTAACATTTGTGGTTGTCTTTGGGCATCGAATCCTCATAGGATTTTTGCCATGGACATATGTTCTCTGGAAAACATTATCTTAGATTTTATTTTTAAATACATACTACATACCGTACCGATAATTTAATATTTAATGTATTTTCATACTAAATAATTAATTAAAATTTTACTTCAATTATTTCGGTATGGATCAGTATGACGGTATGGTCGGTATACCAACATGGACGGTATTTCGATATGGATCGATTAACTGAAATATTGGTACTATACGATATACCTGATGTTCGGTACAGTATGCAGTATGCTTTTTTGGTATACCAAAATTTTTGGTACAGTATGCCACTCATATCCCTAACATTCTCCCTCACTGCTAGACTCTCAACTTTTCCTATTTGGGAGACTGAATGAATGAACAATTTATAGTTTCTTTCAATGGAAATCGAACGCAGGATTTTGGACGAGCCTAAACTATGATATTGTGAAAGAACTTCGCCTAATCTAAGAGTTCGAATTAAAAAAAGTGTGAAATCAATTCTTTTATTTAATTTTTCTTAAAAAATAATATTTATTTCATAAGATGTTAAATTAGTGTTGAGGGAATATGTCAAATACCTATTTTTAGTTTATTTGTAACTCACTCTATACCTATCAAATGCCATCGGGCTCCTCACTTGAGTGAGTGACCCGGGTTCGATTCCCTTTGGGAACAAATATGAGGGAGATATAAGGTTGACTTGGAAATATGAGTGTATGCAGACTTGATGAACTAACTTCTAACCACTAACAACTAACATTTACCGATAAAAAAAAATACCAGTATAATCAAGCAATCCCTAAATCTCAAATCCAACCCAATCAAGAAAAACGGTGCATCCTGCAAATGTTATACTCCTTCTATCTATTAATGAATTTTTTTTAAACGTTAGACAATAAATTTCAGAATCAGTAAATAAAAATAAAAGAGAGGGTCTCTTATACAATACTGTGCGGTGCAATATATGCCAAAAAAGGAAAATTTTGAAAACTCGTGGGTCAATAGGGTCAAAGTAATAAAATTCGCGGATCTTGAATAGGACGGGTCGGATTTGAGCAATTTTCAAATTCCAGGATTTTCGCTCCCAGACTCCCAGCTAGTGATACTGTATGAGTATTTTTATATTACTATAAATTCAAATGTGTGCTACTGTAAGAACAAATGTTGTTTTTTAACATATTTATTTTGTTTTTGTAGAAACAAATATTTTTAATACAATGTAAGATCAATATGTGTATTATTATAAGAAAAAATATTAGTTTTTCATAAATATTTATTAATTTTATAGAAATCATTATTTTTTAAGATATAGTAACACACATTTTACTTTACAGTAATACAAATGTGTTCATTGTTGATAGAATTTATTAACAACGTTTGTTTATGTGGCTAATATGACATGTAATTCTACCAAACAATAATCCAAGAATTTGTGTTCTTGGATGTAATATGAGGAGGGAGAATAGAGAGAGAAATATTGCAAGAGTAGTAGTATTGATTTTCAGGATTGTAAGAATTGTGTGAATAGTACAAGAGAGGTCTTATTTATAGGCGTGCGAGTGTGAGACGGCACCTTACGAGCCTATGTGGCTTCCGGTGTTGACGAGGGTTCCTTACCCTCGTCTTGGTCTCTCACACTGCTCCCTTTAGCATGCCTCATCCTACTACTATGCCTTAGACTAGATGGGCCTCATTAAAAACCTCGCCGTAAACCACCCTTGTGGATAAACCGGACGGAGGGAAAAAGAGCACACCATCGGAGTCCTATTTGACTGATAGGCGAGCTCGTCGGCGAGCTCGGAGATGAACCTAGGTGGTTTGGGCGAGCTCCAGGGCGATCTCTGGTGCCTTGTGTGGCCCACGGACGTTATGCGATGATGGAGCTCGGTGAGACCTTCCCAGGGATAAAGGCGAGCTCTGGGCGAGCTCCGCTCGTAGGTTACCTCCATATGGGCGAGCTCCGCATCTTCAAGGATCCTGGTGGGTCCTGGCGACCTGCTAAGCCTTGCATAATTGCCTCATGTCGATAGTGTTAGTTCGCCATATCAACATTTGCCCCCCAGCTCGCATGCACTATGACCTTGTCGAATGTGCAAGCGAGCTGGAAAACTTAAAACATGGCGAACTACCTACGGATGATTGTTGGGTTGACAAGCGAACTCAACCCAGGTGGTTGCTTCTGGCCGACGTGGTGCGGGAATCCAGGGGTCATGCACGCCTTTTGAGACCTCGGTTCCCGCCCACAATAATGCTATCTTTTGAATTTTTGCAGACAGGCCCTTGCATTTCGCGAATATTGCACCTCGCCCCGACGTCTATAAATAGGGTGAGGTGGATTCATTTCTTCACTTTTTGCATTTCGAATTCCAGAGCTTTCCCGGCGACCGATTTTTCTTGTGCTCGACGGATTTTCGAAGGCTCTTCAAGGTAGGATTCGATCTTCTTTCCCTTCTCTTCTATCTTTTATTTGATTCTTCTGCTGGTTCATTACGGTATTTCGGACCGTGGATTGCGCCGAGAACCTTTGAATCTCCCTGACCCTTGACTATTGGATTTTGGACTTCGGGACTTTTGAACTTCCTGAGACAATGTCGACACGCTCTTCAAGTAGGACCCTATCTGGCCGAAATCCTGACAAACGGCCAATGACTGAGGATGAGCCACCCCGGGTTTCATATGTGGAAATCGGCTCCAGCTCCGAGGCGACCTCGGTAGCTCGCCAGGTGTCCGGCGAGCCACGCAGCGAACTGCCCAGCGAGATACGTCCCGACCCGGAGGAAGGAGCCTCCAGCTCTGTGTGCCGCGAGGTATGGGAGGAGGGTGGCGAGGTCGCCCAAGAGGAAAGAGTTGCTAGAGGCAATGAAGGGCCCGAGGAAGTTGATGAGGGTGGTGCCGAGGTCGGCGAGGAGGGTGGCGACCTGGAAGAAGTTACGCTCGAGTGGTTCCGCCGTATCGGTTTCCCAGAACCCCAATTGGTAGAGTACCAGGTCCCCACCCAGGTGGTTCACCCGTTTGACTGGGATGAGTACATTGCCGAGTATGCGGCGAGCTTCCCTTGCCCGAATAGGATACCTCGCCCAGACCTCGCCGACCTGGAAGAAGTTGCCCCCTCCGAGTTCAAAGCCGGCGAGGTGGTGAGCCTAATTGATGAATGCGACCTGCCAGTCATACGTAGGGAGTTTCGCATCCCCCTGGACATCTTCATGTATGCTCCAATGAAGGATGAGCGAGCTGACGCACCTCCTGAGGGGTTGACCGCCCTGAATGTAGATGTTCTGAGGGCCGGGCTTTCGTTGCCATTGCATCCGATTATTGGCCAATATCTGGTTGACAATAATCTGGCCATCACTCAACTCACACCGAACGCGTGGAGCAACCTTATCGCCGCCCTGTCCGTTTTTGGGCTGAAAGGTTACGAGAATGCGACGACCTCAGCAAACTTGGGTGAGATTTTCGCCGTGACCAAACGGACACAGGACGGCGCAGGATATTATTATCTGAAAGCACGTCCGGGGGAGAAATTTCTGGGGGACCTGCCCAATAAAATCCGTGATTGGAAGAAACAATTTTTCTTCATAGGAGGTGACTGGCGAGCCTCCAGCACGTATCATGGGCGGGGTGACCGTATCCCCACTCCCGAGGGATATGGGGAAGCCAGCAGTAGGTCGCTTATTTCGGTGTGCGTGGGTTGAATTAGATATACTAATTCTCATTTCTTTTCCTTTTGCAGTTCCGAAGCGACACAAATCCAGCCGGGGCAGGCCTAAAGTGTCGGAGCAGTTCGACGTGGTGCGCGCCATTTGCTATTTGAGGAGCGAGAAGGATAGACAGGTCGCCCACCTGTGCGCGCACCATTGCCTGCGGCTCGCCGGGCTCCTCACACTGCCGCATCACCTCGACATCCAAGGCCCCGAGCTCCCAGGTCCAACTCTTTGCAGCTCGCCTATGGGGGAATGTAGCTCGCTCATTGTGCTGACACTTGTGATTTTTTTGTGCAGGTGGTAGCTTTGTCGCTATCCCGATCGTCGAGGTCCCCGAGGCCTACCAAATTGTAAAGGAGCGATTCGAGATGGGCCTACCTCGCCCCAATAGACTAGCCCCGCCGTCCGTGCTCGCACTGGAGGCGAGCAAGAAGGTGGAGCTCGCCTCTAAAAGAGGCGAGGCAGGTGGGTCGGGAGCCCAGAAGGAGAAAGCTCCCGAAAAATCCAAGGCTTCGGAGGTCGCCAGGGGTAGCCGAGGTGTCGGGTGAGCTGTTGCCCCTTCAGAGCGGGGTCGAGGAAAGAAAGGACCTCAACGGGGTGATGGGTCCCGGGCTGGTGAGGAGAACATCCAGGCTCGTAAGAGGACTAGGTATACGGGCCTGGTCGACGAGGAGTCCGACCGGGCTGAGAGGATCTCGGCGAGGTCGGGGCAGGGGGGATCTGTTCAATCCACCGCCCCGTTGGCGGTCACGCCCATACGAAGTTTGCCCCCCTCGCCCTCTCCATTCGGCGTGCAGACCACCGATGACACACTGCTTGGTTGGGACCCTGACCGAGCTCAGTAAGTAGCTCGCCCAATTGACTCCCTTTTGCCCGTCATTATTTTATTTTTCTAACATTTTCCATCTGTTTTGATCTCGCAGTTATGCCCCAATTGCCTTCCCTAACCGTCACGAGGCCCTGCATGCCTTTAAGCGATCTCGCTCTCTCACATCGATGCGGAATCTCCCTCCGGGCATAGCCCGGAATGCTGTGAGCGAGATGCCTAGGCACTGGATGACTCCACTGGTGGCGGGTGTCAATAGCCAAGATTTGAGAGAGAATCTTCTTCTCTCGACCCACTACGCGAGCAGGGTAGTGCTCGCCAACCAGAAGGCTCTTGAGCAGATTGACGAGCTGGAGGCGGGTCGTTCTGATAGGAACAAGCGAATGCTGGCATTGGCGGAGTCAGCCGACAAGGCGAAGAAACAGGCGCAGCTCACCGAGAAGAGGGCTGCGGCCTCGTTGGCCGCCGAGCAGAGCGCCCTCGAGCAACTTGAGGCCGCCCAACGCCGGCTCGCCCGGCTCGAACAGGAGACCGAGGCGAGAATAAAAGCGAAGGAAGAAGAGTTCGCTGCCCAGATCGCCCTGGAGGTCGATAGCCACCTGGTCACGAAAAAAGACCTCGCACTGCAGCGGGGCCTGGTGAAGAGCTCTAATGCTGAGTGCGAGAGGCAAAGGGCCGAATTGGAGGCGAAGGCACTTGAGGTCGCTGAACTACGCAGCAGTGCTGTCACTTCGGCCGATCTGGTAGCTACGAAAGCCGAGGCCTCAGATCGGGGCTTCGTGCAGTGTTATGCCGAGGTCCTAAGGGCCCTCTGGTGGGCGCGAGCTCACGATGATGATGAGGTGAAGGCCATAGTGGGCGAGTTCAAGGAGTGCTTGGATAGGGTCCCCTTCCCCGATGATGCCGAGCTGGATATTGGCGACCTCCCCGCACTTGGAATTCCATTAGATTTTGTTCCGGCTCGGTTCAAGATCATCAATACTATCCCAGTGCCGGAACTGAATCTGGGTGAACCAGAGGTCGCCAACCAAGAGGAGCAGACTTCGCCCACTGTGGAGCAACTTCGAGAGGCATGTGGGGATGCCATGCTAGATTTGGGCGAGTTCGATGCCAGTGGGCTAACTGGTAATATCACCACCGAGGCCGAACTCACCCTTCCCGGTGCCCAGGTCGTCCCTGCCCCTGCTGATGCCCCCGATACTTAGGCTTTTACTGCTTTCTGCTTTCTTAGATTAGCTTTTTATTTCCCAAGTTGTAGTAGGTCGCCAGGCTCCGTAGCTCGCCTAGAAGGAGTTCTATTTTTGTAGTCTTCACTTTTTTGTTTCAAGTAGACTTAGCTCGTCGGGCACGTGCAGCTCGCCCAGAAGGAGCTTTTTGTAGTTCAAAGATGGCTAGCTGGTCGGCCTTTGTGGCCAGCACTGCTACTCATACTTAGGATTTTTTCAAGTATATTTTGGACTTGAAAATTTCTTAAGTATCTTTTGAATATAAGTCGAGCATTTTTTGTCTGACTCTTTTTATTTACGTCTTTGCGCCTTTACGTTATAATTTCTTAAATAGCTCGTTCTTGTTTATTTTTTTGGTACATAATTGTTCGTCTTATTCTACTTTGAGAAGCGAATCGTTCATTTTACGTCACTTTCGACTACGAATTGTACCTCTGTTTTAAGAGTGTGTATTCTTCGTCTTATGCCACTTAGGGCCGCGAATCGTTCGTCTTAGGCCACTTAGGGCAGCGAACTACACTTCGATTGATTCACGTTGGGCCATTGGGTTTCGTGAACCTTGCCTTAGACATTTTTATCTTTTTCGCGAATTTTTCTAACTTATGGCAGTAGGTGCTTAGCAACCCTTTAAGAAGGGTACCTTCGCAACCTTGGGCATTTTAGCCTTTGCCTTCGAGCTATTAATTATAACGTTTGGGACCTTGGTCCTTGCGCATTGTTGGCTTTTGAGCATGTGGGCGAGCTGGGCTTGGCGAGCTAGCATAATTGGCGACCTGGTGCAGCTCGCCTGATCGGAGGGCTGCACAGGTCCAAACACTTGGGAATTTTTCTGAATTTTTACAGCAACGTAATTTACATCGGTCGCCATCTATATTTCTGATGTAAACCTTTGACTAGTCTATTACAGGTATTACAGGATTCTAATCTATTGGTAGAACTTCTTTAGGTGTGCCGAGCTCCAGGTGTATGATGAAGCTTTGCCCTCTGCGTCTTCTAGATCATAGGTACCGTTTGGCCAAGCTGCAGTGACTCGGAATGGTCCTTCCCAATTTGAACCGAATACACCTGGTGGGGCCATCAATTTCTTTTTCAACACCAGGTCGCCGACCTTGAACCTTCGGTCTCGGACCTGAGAGTTGTAATATTTTTCCGCTCTGCGCTTGTATGTGGCGTTTTTCATTTCTGATGAAGCTCTGGTCTCTTCGATCAGATCTTTCTCTACTGCCAAGGCTTCATCATTCTTTTCTTCATCATACCCCACCACCTTCCAAGTCTTGTTCTGGATCTCCACCGGGACCACGGCTTCAGTCCCGAAGGCTAGGGCAAACGGGGTCTCCCAGGTACTGGCCCTATAGGAAGTTCTGTAAGACCATAGGACCTCCGGGAGTTCGTCTGCCCAGCTTCCTTTCTTTTCCTCGAGGCGGAGCTTTAATATGTGTTTCAAGATCTTGTTTACCGCCTCGACTTGGCCGTTCGACTGGGGGTGATATGGAGTTGAGTAGTGCTTCTTGATGTTCCATGAACTGCAGAAGTCCCTCAACTTCTGTCCGTCGAACTGCCTTCCATTATCAGTGATGACCGACTGCGGGAGTCCAAACCTGCAGATCAGGTTTTTCCAAATGAAGCCGATCATCCTTTCCTGGGTTATGGTTGTGAGAGCTTCGGCCTCAGCCCACTTAGTGTAGTAATCCACTGCTACAACAACGAACTTTACACCGCCTCTACCAGGTGGAAATGGGCCGATCAAGTCGATACCCCATTTTGCAAAAGGCCATGGGCTGAAAACCGACTTAAGCTGGTTGGCTGGGGAGTGGACGTTAGGTGCGAAAAGTTGGCACTTTCGGCACCTTCGAGCGAAGCTGATGGCATCTTTGCGGAGAGTGGGCCAGTAGTAGCCCTGTCTGATCGTTTTATATGCCAATGCTTGCCCCCCAGCGTGGCTCCCACAAATCCCTTCGTGAATTTCTTCTAACACTTCGGACCCCTGCTTCCTAGTTAGGCATTTGAGCAGGGGTAGAGAGAATCCACGTTTATAGAGTTGGCCATCCAGCAGCGTATATCTGGCAGCTTGCTTTACTAACCAGCTAGCTTCCCAGGTGTCTACGGGGGTTGTTCCGTCAGTTAAGTACTTTCGGATTGGGGTGCACCAATCTTTACTATCTTCACTATTCTCCTGCCCCCCACTCGAAGTTTGATTTACTTTGTAGTCGAACGTCGATGGGTTTTTCAGTGTGGTGATCACAACCTCCGTGAATTCGGCTTCGCCGTTGCTAGTAGCTAGCCGGGCTAGAGCATCTGCTTATGTGTTTTCTAGCCGCGGTATTTGATTGATGTAAACTTGTGTAAACATCGAGATCAGATGCGCGGCTATCTTCTGGTAGGTCATCATCTGTTGATCTTTTGCTTCAAATTCCCCCCGGACTTGGGATATTATTAGCTGGGAATCTCCGAAAACTTGAAGATTGGTTGCCCCCACAGCTAATGATAACCTAAGTCCTGCTATTAACGCTTCGTATTCCACCTCGTTGTTGGTTGCTCGAAAGTCAAACCGAATTGCGGAGGTGAAGACTTGTCTGTCAGGGCTGATCAGGACTACGTCGGCGCCTGCTGCTATGCTAGTTGATGATCCGTCCACGTAGAGATACCACGGAGCTATACGCCCCCTCGTCGGATCTTGTGGGAAAGTTAGCTCGACGATGAAGTCGGCCAGTGCTTGTCCCTTGATCGCTGTTCGGGGTGCGTAGGTTATATCGTATTGGCTGATCTCTAGTGACCATTTCAGCAGGCGTCCGACAGTGTCCGGACGCTGTAGTATTTGACGCAGTGGGAACGTTGTTAGTACCTCCACCGGATGGTCAAAGAAGTAAGGCCTCAATTTTCTAACACTCATCACCAGTGCATAAACCAGCTTCTCTGTTGGGGTGTACCGCAGCTCAGCTTCATGTAAGACTTGGCTCACGTAGTACACTGGGAGATGTGTTTTTGCCTCTTCTCGGACCAGGACGGAGCTGATGGCCACCTCCGACGTGGCTAGGTACAGATACAGCTTCTCTCCAGGTATTGGCTTTGACAAAATCTGTGTGTCCGCCAGGTATGTTTTGATATCTTCGAAGGCTCGTTGGCATTCACTTGTCCAGACGAAGTGGTTTTTGAGGTGGAGCTCGTTGGCTTTGGCCGCCTTTTTGTACCTTCGAGTGTTTGCTTTAATTGCCTCAAAAAATGGACGATTTCTATCGCTGGACCTGGAGATGAATCTGTTAAGGGCCGCCATGCACCCAGTTAGTCTTTGAATTTTTTGGATAGAGTCGGGTATCCCCATCTCAATTATGCATTGGACTTGTGTCGGGTTGACCTCGATTCCCCGCTGGCTAACTAGGTGTCCCAGGAACTTCCCAAAGTGTACGCCGAAGCTGGTCTTTTTGGGGTTCAACTTCATGTTGTAGTGGCGCAGTATGTCGAAGGTTTGTTTCAGGTGGTCCAGGTGGTCCTCCTTTCTCAAACTCTTGACAACTATGTCGTCCACGTACACCTCCATGGATTCTTTGATGTGTTGGTCAAACATTTTGTTCACCAATCTTTGGTAGGTAGCTCCGGCGTTGATGAGTCCGAACGGCATTCTTTCCCAGCAGTACATGTTCTTGTTAGTGTAGAACGCCGTGTGTTCCTGGTCTTCCGGGTGTAGAGCTATCTGATGATAGCCTGCAAAAGCGTCCATGAATGTCATCATTTCATGGCCTGCAGTGCTGTCCACCAGCTGGTCAATGTGAGGTAGTGGGAAGTTGTCCTTCGGGCATGCTTTATTCAGGTCCGTAAAATCAATGCAGAGTCACCAAGTTCTGTTGTGTTTCTTCACCAGGACGGGGTTTGCGACCCATTGCGGACACAAAGCCTCCTTGATGAGCTTGTTGTCTAACAACTTTCCCACCTCAACTGTTAGAGTTGCGTACTTGTCTGGTCTATATTTTCTTCACTTTTGGCGTACGGGTCTTTTCGTCGGATCTATGTTAAGTCTGTGGCAAGCATGTTCCAACGGGATCCCCGTCATGTCTTCATGGGACCAGGTAAATACGTCCAGATTGGACATCAAAAACAGCTCCATCCTCGACAGGTACGGTTCAGGTAACTCAGAACCGACAAAAAGTTCTAAGTCCCTTTCCGGGTCCACCGGGAGTGCCGTCAACTCTTCCATGGGGGTTGCTTTTCTCTTCTGACATTTCCACCTTGGGTCATTGATGAGCTCGTCCCACTCCTCATGTGACATCCGTGCAGGCTCGTGGCCTATGCGCGGTTTGAGGTCTTCGGGTTGGCTTTCAGCTTGAGCTAGCTCATCAGCTGTGGACTCTTCCGGTGGCCTGTCAGCTTGGGATGGCATGGTGACTCGAGGGATTGGGTCAACGTCCATGGGCGTTGGTTCTTGACCTCCCGCAGGTCCTCCACCTGGGGCCTCATCAACTACCTCCATGGGAGTAGGTTGCTGTCCCTGCGCAGCTACCGATCCCTGCGCAGGTTTCAACAGTCGGGTTTCTTCCACGTCCTCCATTGGTGTCGATTGTGTGTTCTGCACAGGTCCAACACCTTGGTTGGTTTGTACGTCCTCTTCGAGGATGTGGACTTGCGTAACAGACTTCTTGACCCGGTCATCTTTGATTTGGAGTAAACACTCTCTGGCCTTTTTCTGGTCTCCTTTTATAGTTCCGGCACCCTTCGGAGTTGGAAATTTTAAACAGTAGTAGTATGTCGAACACGCCGCTTTGAATTCATTAATAAAAGGGCGGCCAAGGAACCCGTTGTAGGAGGACTGCTGGTCGACAATTAGGAAATCTATGAGCCTAGTCAGTCTCCTTGCGGGATCCTCAGCCGATACAAGCTGGACGCTCAACCTAACACTACCTAGGGGGACGGTTACAGCCTCTTCGAACCCCACTATTCTAGCATTGCTAGGTTCCAGGTACGACTCAAAATCACCCAAGGCATCCAAGGTGGATTTGAAGAGGATGTTGGTGAATGCGCCGGTATCCACAAGCAGCCTGTGAACTCGAACGTTCATGATGTCGGCGGTTATCACCAACGAGTCGTTGTGGGGCATCAGTACCCCCTCCAGGTCCGCAGAAGAAAATGTTAGCTCGTCAGCGAGCTGTGAGGCGGACCTGGGGCCGGAGCTGCCTTCCTGGACTTGATTTATGGCCCGGATCTCGGCCTTCCTCTTTCTCTTGGAGATGGAGAATCCCCCGTCCCGGAGGCCTCCTGCAGCTCCGATCTCCTCCTCAAGAACCAAGAGTTCCCGAGTCGGCTCCATATTTTGTTGAGGTTGGGGAGGTGCCCTCCGTCTGTGTTGGGGACCAGGTTGGTCCGCCTCCTCCTCTTCGTCATCGGAGGTAGCCCTCCTCTCGAACCTTGGTCTCTTAACTGGGGCCTTCTTCACGAACTCGGCCAACTTCCCCTCCTCGTAAAATTTCCAGAGTTGCTTGAGGAGGTCTCGGCACTCGCTGGTGAAGTGGCCGATGGCCTGATGGTAGGCACAGAATTTGTTGGGGTTGATCTTCGTGCGGTCCTGGCGGATCCGCCTTGGCTCCTCCAGCATGGCTTTGCCTTGGACGGCAGTTAAGACGTGGTCGATGGAGACAGCGAGAACCTGGTTGAGCTTTTCTTTGAGCTCGTCTCCTTCGCCGAAGGCCTTTAAGTTCCGGGGGGCTTTGTAGGTGCCCCCAGACTTCTTCCCGTAGGGCTTCTTTTCCTCGTGGGCACTAACTTCTTTCAGTAGTGCCTCCTGCATAGCCACATACACCCCCGCCTTGTGGCGGAATTCGCTATAAGTGTTGGGACATGCGAGGTGCATTTCCTTCCAGAGGTCGGTGCCCCTCCTGAGTCCGCCCATCGCTGCGACGACCTTGGTGTCGTCGCTTACCGGCTCGCCTTCCAGCAGAATCTTGTCGAACCTCTCCAGGTACTGCTGGTCAGTCTCGTGCTCACCTTGATGGATGTTGGCGAGTCGGTGCTTCTGGGTAAGGTAAGATCCAAACCCAGAGAAGTGGGCCAGGAACTCCCGCGAGAGTTGGCCGAATGAGCAGATTGACCCCGGGGCGAGTGAAGAGAACCAGCGGTGAGCTCTGTCCCCTAGGGTCAGCGGGAAGTTCCGGTACTGGGTGGGGTCGGTGGCGCCGACCGAAATCATGAAATCCGCGTACTTGGCCAGGTGGACTTTCGGATCGGATTCGCCCTCATACGCGGACATCACCGGAAATTGGATTTTCTTCTGGACCGGTGCGCGGAGGATGGCAAGTGCCAACGGAGAGGTGGGGAGAGTCGTGGCGTCAGGTCCGCCAGACTTGGCCGCTACCTGTGCTTGTAGCATTTCAACGGCCTTTTTTAGTGAGGTCAGCTCGTCATCACGGGTCACCTCCGGCGGAGGGTGCTCAAAGGTCGTGCGTCTCGCGGA
>JAPKLY010000115.1:215545-225583 GCA_026898435.1 Prunella vulgaris | reverse complement strand
GAAATAGTAACACATGTAAGGTATTATTACATTAACAACATATTATCAACATAAATTAATAATAAAATGAAAAATAAATTAAGAAACACATATTTGTTCTTGTAAAAATACATATTATCCTTATAATTATTTTAAAAGTAAAAAAAAATTAACTTTTTAAAATGTAGTAACACAAATTTTGCCTTACAATATCATACATATGTTCATGTAGTATACATTATGGGACTAACGAGAATTTTCCTTGAAAATTTTATTGGATCCAATTTGACCCGCTAAGGATCCGTGAATTTTCATTTGGGTATATTGCACGGGTCGGATATGGTGCAATACTGCATATTAGACTTTGCGAAAATAAAATATACTCATAAGTGAGTATATAATTTAGGCAAAACCTGACTCTTAGTTTATTTTTAGCTAATCTTTTGCAGAAACTTTTTTTTATTCATTAGGTAAAAAAAAAATTATTTTGAAATGCTCCATAATTTTTTCACTACTATTGTAGAATTTCACCTCGTTTCATATTATTTCACGATAATTCCACTCCATAATATGTGTGCTCCATTGCATATGGTTAGATCATCTTACCCATGAAGTAAGTGAAAATGTTACGACGGTGATATTTCTTTAATTTTTTTCACGACTATTGTAGGATTTCGCCTCGTTCTATGTTATTTCACAAGCAAGTCACCCGTAATTCATGCGTTCCGTGGCTAAAAAGAATAATGATAGAAAATATGGCTAAAAAACAACTAATCCACCAGGTTGCGATCAAAATAAATTTTTTCCCAAAATGTGTCCTTCTACAAGGAAAGTTTAATAGAAACAAAGGAAATAATTCTATGTAGAAAAATATATACAATGAAATTTTGTAATCAAAATTTGAATACTCCCCCTTCCATGATAAATGCTCCACGTTGCCTTAAATTGTTGTCCACAATAAATAGTCTACTTACCTAAATTGGAAAAATTGCAATCATTATTTTCAATTTTTTTACACATCACATCAAATGTTTTTTTAATAATTAAATATTTTTTTTTACTAATACACCAACTTTTACACATCAACCTCTACTTTTTTTCTTAATAACCGTGCACAACTAAGGTAGATCAATTATCATGGACTGAGGGAGTATAATTTTGTAATGACAAAATAAAAACTAGTAACAAACATGGACATGCACCACTAGCCGTACAACTATTACAAAATCCATACACTTACATACATTTGGTTTGACAACAAAAAACAAAAGACAAATTATTACACACAAAATAGTCTATGATAAGATTATTATAATAAAACAATTATAAATTGAGTATCAAATATTTGATCAGAAGTATCAAAAATCTTATTAGGAATATAAAAACCTGGATCAATAGTATTTGAGTAGGCCTCTTGTGAACTCCAGTTCACATAAACTCGTATCACTGTTATGTGTAATCACTATCACTGTTGTTCATATATACTATCACTCTTATAAAAATATACTTGATTTTTTAACAGTGGTAGTGTATATGCATAACAGTGATAGTGTATACACAAGACAGTGATAATTGATGAATCCGAGCTCACCGTGAACTCTAGTTCATACAAATTTTTGTCATAGTATTTATATTGTATTTATTATAAATTTTACTGGCTCCAATTTTTTATACTCCTAATAAAAATTTTATGCTTGTGGTCAAATGTATTAATTATTTCATTATAAACATATTATGAATCATTTTCATATAAAACATAAGCTGAAAACATGCAATTAGAAGATAAGTGTTGGTTTTTTTGGGTTCTAAAAGGGCAAAGCAGCCTCAGCCAATTTTAGAATTTAGATTCTCCCTCAACCCCTCAACAGAACGCCCTTGACAATATGGTTTATGAATTTCCAGCCGTTGAAACTCTCGCTATGAGCCTTCCTCCTGTCGAGCCAGTGATCATCGAATTGTGTTAGAATCAATTGCTTCACCAGTCTCGGTTCAGCCATATAGATAAAATCATTCTCAAAAAGATGAGATGGAGAGACTGATATCAGAAATGCTAGCAGCATGCATTTTCAGGCGAGTAGCAAGCCCTACTCAAGCCCAATATTGTTGGTACGTAAAAAAGAGGGGTCTTGGCGTTTCTATGTACCGAGCTTTGAATAAAGTTACAATACCCGACAAATACCCAATCCTGGTAATCCAAGACCTTTTGGATGAATTACATGGTGCATGTTGGTTTAGCAAGTTTGACCTCCGATCTGGATACCACCAAATTCGTATTGCAGCCGAGGATGTTTCAAAAATTGCTTTTCACACGCACTCCTGCCACTATAAGTTTCTTGTTATGTCATTTGGGCTTACCAACACCACATCCACCTTTCAGAACATGATGAATGACATCTTTGGGCCCTACTTGCGTCAATTTATGCTTGTCTTCTTTAACGATATTTTAGTCTACAACAACTCATAGAGTAGCCACCTCAAACACTTACACTAGATATTCGTGATCATCCAGACTAATTCTTTGGTAATTAATCCAAAGAAATGTATGTTTGGTCATTCCAGTGTTGAATATTTGGGGCATGTAGTATCAAGGGATGAGGTTCGGATGGACCCGTAAAAAATTGGGGCTGTTGTAAGGTGGCCCACTCCTACTTCTCCTGGTGGGCTTTGCGGATTTCTCAGTTTGACAGGGTATTACTGTTGTTTCATCCGCAACTATAGGAAAATTGTAGCACAATTAAAGGCATTACTCAAGAAAGATGAAATAACCACCTGGCGATGGACCCCTGAGGCGGATGCAACATTTCTGAGTTTGAAGAAGGCCCTAACTTCTTCACTCGTCCTTCGTATGCCAGACTTTTCAAAGTAAATTGTGATCGAATGTGATGCTTCAGGGGCTAGGGGTTGTACTTATGCAAGATGAGAAGTCGGTGGCTTATTTTAGCAAGCAATTATTTGGGAGTTTGCTAGCAAAATCAGCTTATGAGAAGAAACTGATGGCATTGGTGCTAGCTATCTAGTACTGGCATCCTTACCTATTGGGACATCGGTTTAGATCCGTACTAATCAACAAAATCTCAAGCATCTTCTCTCACAGTCTCTAACAACACAGAAGAAAGAAAATTGGGCAGCAAAACTGTTGGGATTTAATTTTAACGTAGTTTACAAAGAAGGAGTTAACAATAAAGCAATTGATGCTTTATCTCGGAGGGATGAGGAGTTAGATTTGTTAGCAGTTACGGTGTCGTTATGGCGGGATTGGGATGGCCTTCAATTCGTAATTTAGGCATACCCAAATTTGGCTGAAATTATGGATGACTTGTGTGCGAGTCGAGCTGCTCCGAAGCACTACACTTTCTCACAGAATCTGTTGTTTTACAAAGGCCATTTGGTTATACAAAAAAGGTCGTAGAGGATCACCAAATTGTTGCAAGAGTTAGATACTACCCCATCTAGAGGCCACTCGGGAGCTTTGCGGACTTAAACGTGTGTATCCACGAACTTGTATTGGCCAGGTATGCTGAAAGATATTCAAAAATTCATGGCAGAGTGTAAGATATGCCAGAAGAATAAATATGAACGAGATTGTCGACTGGCTTACTATCTCCCCTGCCCCTTCCTACTCGGGTTTGAGAGGATCTTAGTATAGACTTTATCTCTGGGTTGCCTCGTTTGGGTGGTATTGATTGCATACTGGTAGTGGTTGACCGATTCTCTAAATATGGTCATTTTTTGGAGCTGTCTCACTCATTCACAGACAGTCGCTGACAACTTCACCAAAGAAGTAGTCTGCTTTCATGGGGTGCCATAATTTTCTTGATCTCATTCTGGAGGGAACTCTTTAAATCTACGAAAATAAAATTATGAATGAGTTCAGCGTATCATCTGAAAACAAATTTTCATTCGGAGGTTTTGAATCACTGTGTGGAAAACTTACCTCCAGTGTTTTGCTTCAGAGAGACCCAAAGAATTGGAGAAGTGGCTATCATGGGCAGAATACAGTTATAATACAGGTTTCCATTCCAAAACAGGTATGACACCTTTTGAGGCAGTGTATGTTCAACATCCACCAGTATTACATCATTGTCTTCCCGGGGAGATTCGTTCACAACTATTAGCAGAGTCATTGAGGGAACGAGATGAGATACTAACAGACTTGAAGCTGCACTTGGAACGGGCACAACAACGCATGGTACAGGAGACAAATAAGCATCATCGCCCCCTAGAGTTTGTGGTAGGCAACAAGGTCTATTTGAAGATTATACCTTATCGCTAATGTATTTTTTTTGTTACTGGAAATCCGAAGTTGGCTCCTAGGTTTTTTGGTCCTTTCGTTGTGGAAGAACAAATTGGGGTAGTAGCATATCCGCTAAAGTTGCCGGAAGAGTCACGTATCCATCCTATGTTTCACGTGTCCCTCTTGAAATCAATTGCTGGTGATGCAAAGGTTTCACCAACATTACCAGAAGATTTGTTGGTGGTAGAACCCCATACCTTCCAGCTGATATCTTAGATCGCCGCACAATTTAAAGAGATGGGAGCATAGTTGAGCAGGTTTTGGTTAAGTGGCATGGTTGTGGTCCGGAGAACATCACTTGGATGGATGTGACTGATATGAGAGGGCAATTTCCAAAGTTTTGCCTTGAGGATAAGGCTATTTCGCTGGGGGAGCAGTTGATAGACCTCAGATGATCATGTACCGGAGGTCGAAGAAGAAGACATGAATTATACCTCCTCCGGTACAAGATCATTGGAGGTCTATCATAGTCCAACTAGTCTTGCATTCATTGTTTTTTATGTGAAATAAAAAAAAAAAATCTACCTCATCTAAAAGTCCAAACTTTTAGAAGGGTGTGGAACCAATTCATTTATTTAATTTCTCTAACTAGGATGGAGCAAATACCGAAAGTTGGTATATCGCACTTATAATACTAAAAAATAGTGAATTTATCAAAAATTTTGGTTAATATGGTATCTATATTGATATTTATTATTTTTTTGTACACTGACTTACATAAAAAATATTTCAATATTTCGGTATAATGATATATACCGTACCGATAATTCAATATTAAAATTTAATATTTAATTTATTTTTATACTAAATAATTAATTAAAATTCTACTTCAATAATTTTGGTATGGACCAGTATAACGGTATGTTCGGTATACCGACATGGACAGTATTTTGGTACGGATCGGTATACCAAAATATTGGTACTTTACGATATACCGGATGTTTGGTGCGGTATGTGGTATGCTTTTTTGGTATACCTAAAAATGCAATACGATATCGATATGTAAAAATGCATACCAAAATTTTTGGTACAGTATGTCACCCGTATCCCTAACATTCTCCCTCACTCATAGGCTAAACTCTTAACTTTTTCTGTTTGGGAGGCTCAATAAATGGACAAATTATACAAGCCTAAACTCTGATACCATGAAAGAATTTCAACTCGTTTAAAAGTTTGAACTTGTAAAAAAGTGTGAAATCAATTCATTTATTTTATTTTCTTAACAAAAATAATATTTATTCCATAAGATATTAAATTAGTGTTGAAAGAATCATGTCAAATACCTATTTTTAATTTATTCGTCATAACTCACTCTATTCCTATCAAATACCAATATAATCACGCAATCCCTAAATCTCAAATCCAACCCAATCAAGAAGAGAGTTGCATCCTGCAAATGTTATACTTAGAGCTGTCAAAATGGGTCCGGCCCAATGGACCAGCCCAAAAACCCGGCTTAAGGACAGAACGAATCCAAAAATACCGGTCCGAAAAGAACTGGGCTTGGCCCAGTTGCAATGGACTGGTCCAATAGAAATTAATTTTTTTATTTGAAACACATTTCAATTCTCAGTAAGTCAGTACACACACTACACTGACACAGTACACACAATTACAAACACAACATTGTTGCCCTAACTAAACTTGAGCGTCGCAGCTGCTCCATCTTGAGTCTCTCCCCAATCAGTCCGACCCAATTTCTTCAACCCCATCTACGATCATCCTCGTGATGCACAACTTGATGTTGGTAGAAATTAAATTAATAGTAGAAATTAAACACAATCTTTTCCGCCTCCCACGCCGGTGGTTCGATCAGATCTACACAAGCGACAGCGACGGACTCCTCACCCACATGATGGCGACGCACGTGGCAACCTACACACGTGACGACGATGCAGTGCTATCAATCGGAATTCGAAGCTGCACACGCGAGTCGCGACAGCCACGCCTCAAGAGTCAAGTCCACCTAATTCCTAATCGTGTAGCTTTAGATTGCAGGGATATGTATACAGTGATACACATACTATTTTATTATACACTAATGCGCACGCACACTACTTGCAGGGAGTATATATTTATATATTAGGTATCATAATTCCTAATCTTGCAGCTTTAGATTGCAAGGGACACACACTGATACACACAGTGTTATATATATATATATATATATTGATATCAATATGGATACCCACGGGTTATGTTATTATTGTTATTTTAATTGTTATTTTTTTTAATTGTTATACATATATATGTGTTTTATTGTAATTGTTATTTAAAAAAAAATGGGCTAATTTGGTCTGATGGCCCGGCAGCCCACCTTGGGCCAAGATGAACCCAAAAATTCATGGTCCGATGTCAACTGGGCCTGTCCGGCCCAGTTGAGAGCTTTAGTTATACTTCTTCTATTTATTAATTAATAAATTTTACTTTTTTTGGCAAACGTTAGACAATAAATTTCAGAATCAATAAGTAAAAATAAAATATAAAATATATAATGTTGCCAAAACCCTGACTCTTAGTTTATTTTTTAGCTAATCTTTTTCAGAAATTCTTTTTTGTTCATTACATAAAAAAAAGGAAATTTGAAATGCTACATATGTAATATTTCATTAGTTTTTTCATCACTATTGTAGAATTTCACCTTGTTCCATGTCATTTCACTAAAACTCCATTCCATAATGTACGTGCTGCACCGTGTATGGTTAGGTCGTCTTACCCGTGAAGTAACTGAAAATGCTATGACGATGATATTTTCTTAACTTTTTCCACAACTATTGTAGAATTTCATCTCGTTTTATGTTATTTTACGCAGTGTTTTCATAACTGGACCGGTGACCAAACCGGACAGGGCACCGGTTCACGGTCCAACCAGTTGGATCGGCGGTTCGACCGTTAAAATAATTTATACCTATTTTATAAATATTTTCTATGTTAAATAATATATATATCCACTTATAAAATTAAATCAATACAATAGAATCATAAAATAACAACACAAAATACAAAACAAACAAAATAACTCAATCAAAGTAGGTTTTCTTTAATTTCTTTTTAATACTTCACTCTTAAGATTTTTTTTTTTGTGAAAAATAAGTTTTTTGCTTTTGATTTGATTAGGATTAAGAAGACAAATAAAAATAAGTAAACAAAATAAATATTAATATTTTTTTTAAAAATAACCGGTTCGACCGGTTCGACCGATTTTGAGCGGTTCTGACCGGTTTTGACCGGTTCAACCATAAAAACGGTTTTTTGGATGTAACCGGACCGGTTCCCGGTTCAACCGGTTGAACCGGCCGGTTCGGTCCGGTTCTAAAAACAGTGATTTTACGAGCACTTTCCCCGTAATTAGTGCGTTCCATGGCTAAAAAAAACAATTGTAAAAAATATGGCTAAAAAACAATAAGTCACTAGGGGTTGACCAAAATAAAAAAAAATTCAAAACATGTCCTTCTACATGAAGGAAAGTTTAATAGAAACAGAAGAAATAATTCTATACGGACTACATGACGGAAAGTTTAATAGAAATAGAGGAAATAATTCTATGTAGAATAATATATACAATGAAATTTTGTAATCAAAATTTGAATATAATTTTGTAATCACAAAATATAAACTTGTAATAAACATGGACATGCATCACTAGATGTACAATTATTACAGAGTCCATACGCTTACATACATTTGGTTTGAACAACAAAAAACAAATGACAAATTATTACATACAAAATAGTTTATCATAAGATTATTAAATTGAGTATCAAATATTTGATCAGTAGTATCAAAAATTTTATGAGAAATATAAAATTTGGATCAATAGTATTATATTTTACTTGCTCTAACTTTTAATACTCTCAATAAAAATTTTATACTTGTGATAAAATATATGATATTTTAATTGTTTTATTATAAGCATATTGCAAATCATTTCCATATAAAATCTAATCAAAACAAGTCAATTAAACAAATTCTAAAGAACAATTGAAATCAAATAAATAACAATTCATAATGACTAATGATAATTTATTCTCTTGTTCTCCTTTATGGCCATGAACTCATCTTGAAACTCTTTATTTGATCCTTTCCTCTCAGTCTTCAATTTGTGCATCCTCTCCATCAATACACGCTTATTCTTGAACACGTTTCCCTTGGCCTTCATGTACATTTCATGATACAAATGTTGGTCGATTTTTCCGGCATCTCGATAGCGGTGGAGCAAGCGCCGCAACACCCTGATCCGCCTCATCCACAACAACTTAGAAGGCATCCTTGCCTCCGCCGTCCCCTTTCGCTTCCCATATCCCGAGTGCCTGCCTTTTCTCCTTGCTTCCATAGCTATTCTGATCTGAGATCTAGAGAGGAGCATTGGAGGCCTTTTTAGGATGAAACCATCTTTTATAAGCTTCCTCACATCCAATCCTTCCACAAAAATTAAATTAATTTATCATGTTCTGTATAAGGTTATAATAAAAAAAATCAAGATATTTAACCTCGTAATATATATTAATGTTTTCTATTTTGATATTTCATCTCGTGTTTCGAAATTTTTAATATATTACATGTATAATAAATAACATCAACAACACATGCATGCATGTATTAAAAATAATAAAAAAAATATTAAAAAATTCTAATGGTGTGTTTTGTTTAATGAACAAAATAATAATCTTGCCAAAACATAATTAATATTCCTATTAAAATAGGCACGTTTTGAAAGGACTAATCATGTTTTGACGGGATTATTATTTTGTCCATTAAACAAAATACACCCGAAACTATATAAATTATCTTGATTGATAAAGCTCAAGCGCCTAGTTGGACTCATTTTAAAAAGTGAATTGTTTAGTATTATTCAATTAGATTAGAAAAAGAAAATGTACTTCTAAATTGTTGTTAAATAAAATGGACTCCACCTGTAAAATTAGTCTGTCGTAAGACTCTGGATTAGTTCGCAAACTCTACTAAATTAGTGTTCTTCACATCTTAAAAAAATAAATCTAAAGCTAACAGATGGACCCAATTAATGTGCCCAACTATGGGAATAAATACGGATAACATTACAAGCATATCAATCCACCATTTACATATTCATTTAAAAAATTATTGTATTTATAAATTGATACAAAATAATATTTGCTCAAAAGCCTAACTCTTTTTACACAGAAACACATTTTTTATTTACATAAAATCAATGGGAAAAATACAATACGGTTCAAGAAATTGACAAAAAAATTACATATTGGTCCCGTGCAAAAAATAAAAACACTTCCGTGCAAATAAAAAATGTACTACCGTGCAAATATTTTTAAACCAATTTGTAAATATAGTGATTTTTTTGAACCAATATGTAAGTGACCCAAAATCCATTTGTAATGCATGTCATTTTACAAAATCATTTTGTAATTTTTTCATATGAATGTTTGGTATTTTAGGGGATATGGTGGGGCATATAAAGGCAAGATAGGTGCTAAATTATATCTATAACATGTAGTATTTGGTAGCATGTAGTACACATTTTCTAGTTGAAATTGTTCACTGGGTCGGGAGTTGAATCTTGTTTTTCTATTGTTAATATGTAGAACCGATCTCACCCTTGGGATGATATTCTAAATAAAAATGTAACAGTGATTGAGATAATGAAACATGTTTTTGAGATCCTAATACATATATTTTCTACCAAATATTAATATAACAATTAACATTAGAAAATATTAAATCATTTAAATTACACCATACAAAACAATGATACAAAAATAATCTACTTT
>JAPKLY010000115.1:129153-205545 GCA_026898435.1 Prunella vulgaris | reverse complement strand
TCAGGGAGCTTGGGGAAGGGAAAGTCGATGAAACGGAGGTATTCATAAGTGACCTCCGTCCCCGTATCCTCATCGACCTCTTCGTCGACCTCACGGGCCAGCTCGCCAGCAAGGTCGCCGGCCCCAACCTCGGCGACCTCCTCCTGGGCCTCTTCAGCGGGAGTCGCTGCTCCCCCGCGAGCTCGCTCTGAGTAATCCCAGAGTTCGCGGAGGGGTGATTCCTCACCAGAACTAGTGGCTTGCTCACTGGAGTCAGAGCGAACTGACCCCGAGAGCTCGCTACTGTCTGGGGAGGTTTCAGAGCTCGCCCCAGAACTCGAGGAAAGGACCACAGGTACTGCTCGGGGGTTTGGAAGGTCATCGGTCATTTGTCCTTTGCCCAGATCACGACGCGGGGGGGGTATGGCTCGAGGAGTTCTCAGACATAATGAAGGCGTTCGTAAATGTAGAACAAGGAAAGAGAAAGAGGAGAAATCCGGGTCTCTACCTTGGCAGGCACGTCTAGAGCAGAGGATTGATCGCCAGAAATGAGCTCTGAGAAATGAAGGAAGCAAAGTGAGGAAATTCTTCGTTTTCGCCTATTTATAGGCGCGGGGCACAAGCTCGAAATTCCCGAAAGACCAGGGGCCTTTTTGCAAGGAATTTGAAAAGTTATCATTATTATGGGCGGGAATTGAGACGCCAAGAGATTTACGTGACGCTTGGGATCCCGCATAGTATCAGCCGAGGCGACCTCCGAGGCGCAGCTCGCCTACTAGCTCGGCGCCCCCGGAAATAGTTCGCCAGACCTCAAGTTCTCCAGCTCGCCCACACATTGGACAAAGTCATGATGCGCGAGAGCTGGGGGGCAAATGTTGATATGGCGAACTAATACGTCGGTTTCAGAAATAATCCTCAAGGTTTGCCAGGTCGCCAGAGCTCATCCGAGCTGGAGAAGGTTCATCCGAGCTGGAGAAGGTTTCCCTCCGTCCGGTTTGTCCACAAGGGTGGTTTACGGCGAGGTTTTTAATGAGGCCCATCTAGTCTAAGGCATAGTGGTAGGACGAGGCGCGGTAGGGGAAGCGGTGTGAGAGATCAAGACGAGGGTAAGGAACTCTCGTCAACACCGGAAGCCACATAGGCTCGTAAGGTGCCGTCTCACACTCACACACCTATAAATAAGACCTCTCTTGTACTATTCACACAATTCTCACAATTCTGAAAATTAATACAATCCCTGCTGCAATATTTCTCTCTCTAAACTCTCTACTCTCCCTCCTCATATTATAACTAAGAACATAAATTCTTAGATTATTGTTTGATGGAATTAACATGCTATAACTAGCCACATAACAAACATCGATTAGTAAATTCTATCAACACTCAAATTTTTAAATAATATTTAAATAACAATAATTCAACAATTCTTAATAAACTCAAATTCTCTAAAATAAATTCAAGCAATAATATTCTAATTGTCCTTAATAAACTCAAATTCAAAAAAAAAAAAAACAAATTCAAACTACTAATCCAACATTCTTTTAAACACACAAACTTTAAATTAATTAAAATAACAATATCGAGACCCTGATGTAAAATATAAGTGTTCACTTTCTTTGAAACTACACATATATTGGGTTGACATTATATATGTGTTAATTCTTTCCAACTTAAGTGAATGGAATAATATGAATATATTTTTGTGTAATTAATAGTGAAATAAAATATAATTTAAAGATGTTATAAGAGGTGAATAGTGCCATTAGAAAATAAAATTGAAATAATAGAACACCCTTTATTGATAGCAACTAATAGTCTTTAATGAAAATATCCTTCAAAATTAACACTCCATTCGATTTCAAATATTTGTCATATTTTCGGCATTTTGTATTAAATTAAGGAACATATTTTTATTACAATTTTATCCTCAATAATTGGATAAATATACGCTACTCTCTCCGTTCCAAACCAATTTGCACACTTTCTATTTTGGGTTGTCCCAAATTTATTTGCACATAACTAAAAAAATGTAGCACACTCACAAAATTATACATATATTTACCCATATATTACTACTATATTTAAAAATATAATTTTTTTAAACCGCATGTACTACCATGAGTGCAAAATAGTTTCAAATGAAGGAAGTACTAAATATGGATAGAGAGAAATAGGGTGCAAAATATACTCTTATATTATATGTAAAAAAATCTAATTTAGTGTGTATAAAAGGAAAATTACAAAATGGTTCACAAAATTAACATTAATTACAAATTATTTTGTGCAAAAAAATTATATTTCTGTGCATATATTGTGAATCAATTTTATAAATATAGTCACTTTTTAAACCAATATGCAAATGCCCAAAAATATATTCTATATATACCAAAACAACAAATATTTTAAAGCAAAATGTAAACAAAAAAACTACAACATTTAAATTAAAAAAATAATTTTAATAAAACAACACACCACCTTCAAAATATTCATATATAAATTATTATCACTATATACTTTCTTAATTTTGAAATCAATCCAAAAAATACGAATCAAAGTTCAATCAATTTTAGTATTTAATTGGTTCGATTCTTAAAAACCGAGCAAATTTATTTAAATATGAATATTTTCAAATATTTTGGCAAAATAGGGAAAAATTACAGTGTTTAGCAATCTAAAAACAGTGGGTATCCTCGTGACGTGTCTTTCAAAATTAATGAATGATTTTTTTTTTTTTTTTTTTATCCTGATTCCTTTTATAAGGAGGTCGAAATGCGCGTCTTTCAAATGGTGATTTGTAACTGATGTGGGCACCTGATCATGAGTTATCCTGCTCTTACAAGTATATATATAGTTGTATTAATTAGTTGTGTCGTTCTTCAGTTAATTTTGTAGAGAATGGATATTGGTTGAATGATAACTTAAGCAACAGTGCTCTGCTACTCTCAGAACTCAGCATGTGTTTCTTTTTTTTATTAAAAAGTTGATAACTTGTGCTCAATTTGAGGTGAGCGGTCTCAATCCTCCTCGTATTTCTTTGATGTGTATATACATGTTGATCAATCTGGAACTGAAGATGGAGAGGGAATCCATGATTGTGTAATGCTCATGCCCTCTCTCTCTTTCTTTCTCTCTCACTCACACACATATTGCCCACTAATATCTACATCTCCACCATTAAATGATCATTAGGGCCCTCCATATATGGATATTCTCTTTGCTTCCCTTATGGAGGGTGCGTTTGGTAGACTAGAAAAGGATCTGAAAAAAAACAGTTCTGGGGATTATTGATGTTTGGTAACTATGAAACCATTTTAAGGAGGCCCGAGAAAAGGGTTGGCCCATAAAATTAAAACATGGAAATCACTGTTGCTCTTCATACACCCCATCGCACCATATACCCCCCAATTTATTTTTAGAATCAAGAAAAGCACACTCTCCTCCAGTCGAATACCTTTGGCGATGCCGCCTGTAGGGGTGGGCGTTCGGTCGGTTTTGGACTATTTTTTAACCGAACCGAAATAACCGAATTTTATAATCCAGAAACCGAAACCGAAACCGAACCGAAATTTTTGAAAACTGAACAAACCGAAATATATTTCGGTTAATTCGGTTAAAACCGAATTTTTTAATATATTTCATAATTTATGTATAATCTAATTTTTCAAACATTTTTTAATTATATTTCATAATTTTATGTATAATCTCTCTCTTTCCCTTAATGAAATTAGGATTTTGAAATGAAAGTTAATAAATGTTATTAAAATAACTCATATACATTATTAATATAATATAAATATAATATATATAATATTTCGGTTATTTCGGTTTTTCGATTTTTCGATTTTTACGGATTCAAAACCGAACCGAACCGAAAAAATTTCGGTTATTGAAATTTTTAACCGAACTGAAATTTTTAACCGAATTAACTGAACCAAATTAACCGAAATATTACGGTTCGGTTCGGAAATTCGATTTTTCGGTTTTTTGCCCACCCCTAATGCCGGTGACAGCCCCATCTCGACTTCCTCTTCCGATCGACAACCGCCGACGATATATTTTCACAAGGAAATTTGAAGAAAGCCACAACTGTACCTAGTCGACATTAGGATGAAAATGGGCATCCATGATAACCCATTGACTTCCAGGGTATTCGTCGAAATAGGAGTTCTTCCGTTACCAACGAAAGTGAGTTCACTGATGAAGACCCAGTCGTTCTTCCTTTCTCCCTACGTATAGAGGTAATGAATTCGTTCATTTTCGTGGGCAATTTTTCATTTTGCCCATTTTTCAGTAATGGGGGAATATATTTTGCTACTGCGCATAGAAGTAATGGAGATAGAAAATTCCTCCATCCCCCCCCCCCTCCCAGGTTGGTTTCGATCTCCTCTCGATGAAAATGGGAATTCCTCCATTACCAAGAAAATAGGAATTATAGTAACGAATTCGTTCATTACCAACGAAAATGAGATCTCCAGTAATGAATTCGTCCATTCGAGACGAAAATGAGAATTCCGGTAATGGAAACGTTACCGACGAAGACCCACCTCCCTCTCTCTCTATTTTCCCAACGAAAATTCCTCTTTCAACACCAATGGTGGAGTTTAGATTCTATTTTAATGGTGGACTAAGGATTCGATTTTTAATGGTGGAGTTTGGATTTGATCGAATTTTAGAATTTCCGACCACATTTGATGGTTTACGATGGAAATGGATGGAGAAGTTATAGGGTTGTTGTATTGGGAGGTTGCTGAAAAATGTTAAGGTCAGAAATATGGCTTATTGTTGGACTGATTGTTGGTCCGATAGTTGGACATTGTAGTAGTATTTTTATGTTTGCTTCCAGTTTATTTAACGTGGGTCTACCAAATAGCAGAAATATTTTCCTATTAAGTCTACCAAACATCAGAAACGTTTTTTTTCTTTTTCTGAGCATGACTCGGAAATGATTTTGGACGGCCCGTCTTTTGTTGTTTTCCCATCATGCCTACCAACCGCACCCTATATATAATTTATTTCCTCCATAATATAGTTAGTTTCATTTTAATGGTTTATGCTTGGGGTATTGAATTTGAAAATTGCAAATCCTCTCAAAAGAAGAGTCAACCCTTTTAAGCCCAATGCCCCATGTATGTGTCTCGTTTGTTAATGCACCATCCAATTCAATCTACTCCCACCCGGAGGCTCAAATTCTTCAAGAATGGAACAAACCAGTTTCAGTCCTTCATCATTAATTTTCTCACCCCCTGTAGATCGAGAATTCAACAGTAAATTTGAAAAAATGACCACCAATATTGGAATGATGGACTCTAGATCGGATATTCTTTCATGGATCAACTCTACTTTTCATCTTAAACCTCTCCAAATTCGAAGAGGCTTGCATAAGTGTTGCTTTCATGTTTCTTCCAGTCGTGAACCATAGTTATGACTAGCACTGTCACCTAAAAAAATAGAATTTCATTCATTAATTTGAAGGACTACCAACAGTCGATAATGAGGATATTGACTGGTTTAAATTTCTACACTCTCTACTTTTTTTGTTCCTGTTTTGCCAAAAAAATTTCTGAAAATACCTCTATTTAAATAAATTTTTCTAAAAATCGGATAAGAATGCCAGGTAAACATGAAAGGAAATTAAAATGGGACATTTACACATTTATTAAAAAAGTAATCATATTTATAAATCAGTTCAAAACATTTAGGTTTCATTTGGTTTAATGGATAAGATAAATAACTCAAAATAGATTATACAAGATTATAATTTAGAGATTATTATCTAGGTGTTAAATAGTATATTTGGATTGCTGGATTAAGATAATTAGCAGTGTAAGATAATTTCATTTTGAATGTTTGGATTGTAAGATTAATAATAAAAACATATGCAATTGACAATCTTGTCCTCTATATCATAAACAAAAATAAAATGAATTATGGTTCTCCTTTTCATTATAAAGAGAGTATTTTAGTAAGGATAAAAACAATGGATTATTATCATACATCTTCCCTAAGATAACCATTCATAATATAATTGAATTTTAGTATTGGACTTTTTATTAATCTTGGATTTTTGTCCATTTAACCAAACATCAAATTAGATAAGATATTTAATTTATCTTAACTAATAAATGAGGCGTTAATGTATAAAATTTTTAGTAGATAAGCATAATTTTATTTGCACATAATAAATTGGTGTTAATGTCATCATTTTATAATTTTTCCAATTAAAATTAACAAATGTAGTAAATAATAAATATAATGACGTCAATAACTCTTTTTATAGGTGTTCACTGTTCAGTTCATCAAAAGTCAATTTCAGTCCCAATTTCACTTCACTCCGCCTCACTGCCACACTCGGATCTGATTTAATTTGGATCCTCTCCACTGTCAGAATTCGCTGCCCTAATCATCACCAAGTTGAAGAATTAGGGCGAACTTTGAGCGATTCAATGGCAGAGGCTAAGCTTTTTGAACTCAACAATGGCACCATGCGACTCATAGTTTCCAATTTTGGATGTACCATCACCTCCTTGTTCGTACCTGACAAAGATGGTGAATTCCCCGTTTATTTCGTATAAAGGACCATTTTATTTATTCAGTTGTTCATTTTACATTTTGATCCTGTTTGTTTATTGATGTCATGCTTTTGGATTTTGAAGGGAAACTTGCTGATGTCGTCCTTGGATTTGACACAGTTGAGCCGTATCAGGTTTGTTGCCTTTTTCTTTTTCTTTTTTTTTATTTTTTTTTTACGAAATATATCAGAAGGATATTTGATTTAATTCGCGGTCATGTGTTTCGTTTTTTTTAATGGAATAATAAATCCTGGCATGTTATCATGGACAAATGCAGATACGACCTGATCTGAGTTTTTTTTTTGGTTCAATTGTCGATGTGCAGAAAGGTGCTGCGCCTTACTTTGGGTGTATAGTGGGTCGGGTCGCAAACAGGATCAAAGATGGGAAGTTCACACTCAATGGAGTTGAGTATTCATTGCCTCTTAACAAGCCACCACATAGTCTCCATGGTAAGTTCTCGTGATATTTTTTTCCCCCATAATTCCTTATTTGTTAACAATTGGGATTTTTCAGTTGTGATTGTTTTTTAAGACTGACTTTATCAATTCGAAAATATATTCTGCATCAATTTGCCTTTACATGCTAATGATAGAGGTTTTAGAAATGGATGACAATTTCTTGCACTAAAGCCGAATGAGGTTGGTTTAAGAAGAAATAATACGTGTGGCATCAGTTTATTTTTTGCATCATTGATATAGTTAGTAGGTTATTCTTATGTGAAACAAATGGGAGAAGGCCCAACTTTACTGGGCTTCGTATCGGCATTTAGATGTGTATCACTGAAATTGGTAAGAACAAATAGACAATCCTTAATGTGCCTTGTTAGTATGAACTAGGAATGTGGTCTTCTCAGCTTCTTTCTAGAAATTATAACTAAAGCAATGATTCTGTGAACTAGCTCAATATCACTTGTTTGAGACCACGTTATCTGATCTACTTCTTAATGTTGAGATATGTGTTTATTCGTGGTTTTTTTAATAAATAAATCACAAGAGATGTTCTTTTTGGGTATAGCAGACACGGATTTGCAGTTTTATTGGCTGAATACAAGCTTTCGAAAAATTATCAACTTTCACTTTACTACTTACTCCCTACTCCCTTATAATATCTCTTTTGATTGATGTCCTTTGTTTGAAGGTGGACACAAAGGTTTTGACAAGGTCATCTGGGAAGTTGCTGAATATAAGCAGGGTGATACTCCATCCATTACTTTCAAGTATCGCAGTCATGATGGAGAAGAAGGTAATCTATTTGCACATTTCATTGAAATTTTTCTTATTATTTTTTTCTTGAAAAAAAATCACATTCATTCGTTCACTTTCTATCATCTGTAACGCAGGCTATCCAGGTGATGTTTCTTTCACCGCAACTTATACCCTCACCTCAAAGACCACATTGAGGCTTGACATGGAAGGTGTGCCAGAGAATAAAGCAACTCCAATTAGCTTAGCACAACACACCTATTGGAATTTAGCTGGACATAATTCTGGAACCATCCTCGATCACACTATTCAGATATGGGCGAATCACATTACCCCTGTAGATAACAGTATCGTTCCAACTGGAGAGATCAAGCCCGTTAAAGGAACACCTTTTGATTTCACTAATGAAAATAAGATTGGTGAACGTATCAATGAGGTTGGCATAGGTTATGACCATAATTACGTTCTTGATAATGGGGAGGAGAAAAATGGGTTAAAACGTGCTGCCAAGTTGAAGGATTCTGCTAGCTCCAGGACTCTGAATTTGTGGACAGATGCTCCTGGTATGCAGTTTTATACTGCAAATTTTGTGGATGGAGTTGTTGGTAAAGGTGGGGCTGTTTATGGAAAGCATTCTGCTGCATGTCTCGAGACGCAGGGATTTCCGAATGCTATCAATCAGGCAAACTTCCCCTCCGTTGTAGTTCAACCTGGAGAGAAGTACAAGCACACCATGCTGTATGAATTTTCTTCTTAGGGAGTTTATCCATGTGTTTCCAAGTAGATAATGATACTCAATTGTGTGATTTCGATCCTCTTTTAAGAGTCAGTTCACGCAAGAATCGTGTTGAAAAAAAGGAAGCAACTTTTGGACTGCAGCTTATCCTTGACCTTGTTCATTTATTTTCAAATGAGTTTATTCCTTCTAAAGAAATAATACCCTCATATCTCGCTGGTATATTCATCTAAATATTTGTGATGGTGAGGAGAATGATATTTTTATTGTATTGAAAAGTTATCCGAATGCAAGTTAATTTGTTGTATAACTTGATTCTAATATTGGTAAAGTACTTAGAAAATATACCCGAATTTTGGGTATCATAAATATTAACGACTTAAAATTTAAAATGTAATTCAACGATTTGAAGTTTAAAATGTACTCCTTTGATAAAAATTAAGATTATGTTTGATAGTAATTTGACATTCAAGCGATATGAAAACGGATGAATTTAAGAATTTATTAGTTTCAAATAACAGTTAACTTTTTGTAAATAAATTGTTTGTGGTAAAATTTTATATGAAAATGGTTTATGATAAACTTATCATGAATTGGTTTAAAAAATCAAATATTTGATTAGGGGTATCAAAAATTACATTAGAAGTATAAAAAAGTTGATTAATGGTATTATGTTATAATTTGATTTTAGAGAAAAGTACAATAAATTCTAAGCAAATTAATTGTAGATTGAGAAATGAAAAAAAAAATTATATATATATATATATAACTAAAAAAAATTCTTGGCATGTCATACGCGATTCACTATAAAAAAAAATAAAAAATTTGTTGAATTAATAGACAATTCTAATTTTTTATTTGGGTGTTTTGCATATTGGTTCAAAAAAATCACTATATTTATAAATTGGTTCAAAATATTTGCACTGCATCATACTTTTTATTTTTTTTTGCACGGAAGTGTTATTTTTTTTTTCACGAAACTAATATGTAATTTGTGTCAATTTATTGAACTATTTTGTATTTTATCCTTTTTATTTTTCTAGTAATGACTATATAATAGTAAAAATGCATCAATTTTGTCATCTAGAAAATTTAATATGCCAAAAGTTTACGTTAAAATCCATCAATTTTAGCATTCCATATCTTGCTTTTCAAAGTATCCAACCAAGCACTCTAAATTTCATTGAAAAAGTGTTTTCAGCATATGGAATCGAGGTGGGCAGAGTTACGTTAATATATTGCAATAAAATACTCTAAGGTTGTTTAAGTGGAGAGATTCGAGTTAATTGATTCTAAATTCACCCTATTTATTTGAATAAGATATTCAATAGATGAATTTAAATACTTCATAAAACCGTATCATTTGATATTCATAAATATTTAAATCCTCTCATCTTTAAATTCCTTGTATTACAAAGGACTCAATCTAAAAGGACTTACTTAGGTCTGAGTAATATTTTAGGGGCCTGGCTGGATGTACCTTCACTTAAAAAGCAAATACTTATGCGCCAAAATAGATACACCTGTTTGATAACAGGTCTCAATTTACTTTTGAAAAAACAGTTTTCTAGTAGCATCAGAAAATTACGGATACCCAATCTTAATGGTTTATCCGAGTACTGACCAATTCCCACGTTTCATTTTGCCTCTTGCTGATTCCTGCTTGTTTAATCCATCTGAACAAACAAGTGACCAAAAATTAAAAATGTGAAAGTTGATTACTGAAATGAAAGAAGTTAGTATATTGATGAGAGGGAAGAAGCAGAATGTCATTTCTGAAATTGGTCTGCGTTCCTGATTCTTCTGGGAATAATGTTTTTTAGGCCAGTAAAGTTGGGGGTTGTGTTTTAAGGATAATAATTTTACGGGCCAGTAAATACAGGGCATTATGCATTAAAAATCTGTAAATATAGGACAATCAAACTCGAATAAGCCAAAATCGGACTGAAATGTCACATGACCTGCATGTAAGTTGCACGATTGTCCTACATCTTACAAGTTCTTAAATACGTAAATGTAGGACAATCATCCAACTCACGCGCGGTTGTGCCCTTTTTTGGACTAATTTAGGTTCAATTGTCCAACATTTACCGATATTAAAACATAATTTCCATATTCTCATGCTTGTAAAATTATTGTAATTAAAACACAACCACCCATAAATTACGGGCCTAAAAAAATTCCCCTCATTCCCTTACAAAATCAGAAAAAGGATTGATAAAATAGTACCTTGTCAACCAATCTCACATCACGCGGACCAGTTCTAATGGCACACTTTCCATTGCCAGCTAAATATGGAGAAACAAATGGTAAGAAATTAACACGGAAAAAGGCGAGCAATTTAACAAAGAAAGTAGAGCATTCAGGTTCACAAACAATTATACAAATAGGTGCTTAGAGCTTACCCATGGTTTAGGAGCTTTTGCATCAGCTTTTAACTGCTTCTTGTTTAGGTCAGATTCAAACGTTACCACAATGCTAACCTTGAACTCTACTGAAAATGGGCTGCATAGAAGACTTCAATTTGTAACTACAAATACTAGAATTTTGGTTTGTAAAAGCAAGATAAGTCAAAACACATATACAGTTAACCTGATTCATCATCATACCAATATAACATAAAGATAAATAGATAATTGAAGGGGGAAGAATCAAGAGAACACTTGGAAAGAGAAACCTAAAGCATCAGGATAATAACCACAGGGATAATTATTTATTATTTAATTCATTCACACATCAGAATGGAGAGTAAATAAAAAACAACATACATACATACTGAGCATCAGGTAGTCAACATCAACTCTAGAATCTAGATGCAATTGAATAACAGGCAAAGTTAAATAACGCGCATTATACATCTTCATTGTCAATGCAAAATATTTCACATTTATACCATTATCAATAACACATTAAAACACATATCGGCAATTTTTAAAAAAAAAAGGCTGAAAATTGCTTAATATTTGTGTGCCTTCATTTATTCTCTAACCAACAGGAGAAAAATTTATAAGAAAATTAAAACCTCTAACTATTAAAATCCTCAAATAATTGAATCTAGCAACATGGTACCTCCATGGTTCCACCCCGTATATGCATTATAATTTTAATTTTGTGAGTCAGCCACAATGCAAATGCAGTCTTCTTCCAAGAAGTTCCCTATTTTTGCGCATTTTATAAAATGTACAATCACATAATTTCCTTCTCAGTCAACCTTGATTGCTTGTCAGCTTAGCAATGAGAGATGACCATGTTTTAAGAATAAGATATACTAGTTCTGTTCTCTGGAGAACTGCTATGACATTTTCTACTTGAACATTGTATCTCATCTTGAAAGAGATGTAATTTCAGATATTAAAAAGAGATAAAGAATGGTTGATCTTTAATGTTCATAGAACACACTTAGTAGATTTCTCATGATGATGCTAAAACTAACATCAAAGAAAGTGACTGTATATATTGATGCAAGGAGAAAAGAGCAGATAGTTGAGTGTCAAGGCAACTGAAGCAGGTCTAAAATGCTTTTGCAAACATAAGGAGAAGTCATACATTCCCATAGACCATCTTCAGGATTCCGGTCTTGAAAGTATTTTGTTAATAACTAATAATTAAATGATTAATATCCATAGCTTATGTTGTTGATGTATCAGCCATCATATTAAAAATCATTTCTGCCATAATACTGAAGCTAACTAGTAGCAAATCCTTGAGGTTTAACTTCAGAAGCATCCACGAGTAGAGAAAATCTGGAGGAAATTTTTCCCATCTCCAAGTGCCCCCTCTTCACATTTAGAGTCCTTGTCTAATTAGGCTTGACTTATTAATGCTAATTTTGCTATTTATTATTATTATTATTATTATTATTATTATTATTATTATTATTATTATTATTATTATTATTATTATTATTTCAAATTTTCAATACTTGGAACCCACAAGGATGATCTAATATATCTGTGTCCAGTTGAATTGAAACTCTGAACAAGATTGTGTGTCCTAAAATGGAGAGATTCCCTTTCCAGTAATATATAGAGCTGTGAGTTTTATCATCCTCTAATTTTGTTCCTTTCCCACTTGTTTTATCATCTGTCCTCATTCGGCTCTAGAACTTCCAAGCTCTAAGATATCCATCATTTACTGGACCACAGTTTTCTCGATTGTACATGCTCATCATCAACGCATTTATACAACCGACATTATATAATTATCATTATCACTTCTGCAATAAAATATTAAATAAAAAAATTAAGGAAGAGTCTGCATTCAAACACCTACCCAGCAAAAACAGCTGGACAAGTCAAAAGGCGAGGAAGAATGATGTAAATGGGCAGAGTCAAGCCACGACAAACATCTCCATCAGCTATCTAACAAGAGAAAGAAAATTTAACAAGAGCACATTGAAGATAACTAATGTTTAAGTAATCAAGGAAAAGGAAGAATGCCTGAGTTGTTTGTATCACAGATGACTCTGTCGCAATCTTTTCTCCAATCAAAATCGACTCTACTCTAAGCAAGTGTACATCAATGGATTGAATTGGAATAGCAGAAGCTTCAACGGTTAACTCTCCACCAATAGGGTCTGATATTGCACACTGAGTACACATTCTCCCAGTAATCCGGAAACCACCTATTCAGATTACTGAAGTGATCAAGGCTTTCAAATATTTTAAAACTTCTAATAAAACTGAGATGCATCATATTTTTTAATGACTTCTAGAAGAATGTGCAGAAATCTCATATGAGTAATCTCAGAATATATTTTAAGAAAGTTAGTGAAGGAAATCAGGGTTAATAATCTGAACAAACATTTAGGGGATTGATATTTGACTTTCCTTGTTTAGTGTAACAACACTGTATGTATTATGTATAAACTAGAATATTGTAAATGATATACAACAGATTAATATATTCATAGAACCTTTATTCAGAAAGTATACAACAAATATAGTATATGGTATTGCTTATATGATATGATGTTTCAACTTAGCTTCAACAAATATTCCAACATTGACACGGTTAAGTGTAAATACGCGCACAAAACACTCAGAATAATAGCAACTTCAGGAGTGTCGGAGTAATCAAAATATGCATGTGCACAGATAAAATTGGGGGTATACTCTGAGGATAATTCAAGAAATTAGTCAAATCAACAAAGGCTGGCTATTGCACTTCTTTTCTAATATCAGAGGCAATTCATCCAGACTCGCCAAAACATAGAATTAATATCAGGACAAAAAAAGAGCCAAAAACAAACAATTTTAAACCTTGGTGTTCATCTGTATAATAGTTGTTATGTTTTGCAGAACCAAAAAAGAAGAAAGAAGAGAAGGAAAGTAACAGAAGGCTGGTATCAAGAACAAAAATGAATCTGATAGCATTTACCAAACCTGATTTAAGTTCAGGAAGTAATGCATGCCTTTGTGTGTCCTGAGTAATATAAAAGATGATCATTTCTGGGGAAATCGGTCTCCGTGGAAGATTGTCTAATGACAGAAATTGAAAAATGAATCACCAACTTCATGTACAAGCAAGTAGAGATTGGGAGACATGCAATGGAATTAAATCTTACCTTCTTCACTCACAACAATGAATTCCATTGTGGCTGACAAAGGTTTGTGCAAGTATCCTCTTAATGCATCTACCGTTAACAGATACTATATGGCATTTGATAAATTTGGGTGTGAATTTCTCTCTAGAAATAAAAGAATAGTGCTGCAAAAAATCAGTACAGCACTAGAAAAAAATCATGTAAACATTTTTCAATATGGTTACCTGGATGCTGATATTGCCTCCATGGAAAGTTTCATAAAACTTCTCCAGATGTTCTTCTTTTGGATCTTTTAATATCACAGAAAATGGTATCTAACAGATGAAAATTTTAAATTAGATATTCCAGAAATGAACATAGAAACAAAGTGGTTTGCTCATAAAAACTGATGGAGGCTATAGTCAGGATCATTATAGAATCAGAATGCTAAAGTTTCATGCACAGTTTTGAATGAGAGGAAGAAGCGTACTACAAGGACAATCTTATTCAGTATGTTGACTAAAACGAGCCAACTTCTATTGATTAGTGATACTCTTATGCAACCAATTTAAAATGTAAAGTAATATCGCAACAAAACACGATTCTTGATAAATGATAATTATATGGTAAGGCTTCTTAGACTTGAAACTGTGAATGCCAAGATGAGTGAGTAAAAGTAAGATATTCTATACAAGCTATGAAGTTAACACAAATGTATCAAAGCCCATGGCCCAAGAAATTAAAATAGTTTCTTAGAGTCGAAGACCACGGATGTCGTGACATCATGGATTAGATAAATCTCATCATAAACCTTGGTAGTTCAATTTTTTGTTTTTAAAATAGGTTCTCGACTCACTTAATGGGTTGGTTCAAAATTCCTCAATTAGAATAATAATGGGAATGAACATGGGAAAAATATAGTGGTTAATGAAGGAAAAAATTATCAATTCAACTTCATCATACTTTGTACAGGATAATGAGATTCAAAATAAGATAATCATTATCCCCATATGATTAACTGTCTCCTTCCTATAATCATTACACTGTTTCTCAACTAACAACTGTTTGATGTCGTCGTTATTCCAAAAGTAGAGCATAACACTAACAATGTAACCACCATAAGGACAACCCTTCTTCCAATATATCCCTTTCATTATAGGAGGGTAGAGGGAAAAAAAAGATTCATCACTATTCTCGTTGAAGAATTTGAACCAAACCCTACTTTTGTTCTTAATCATGAACCAAGAAAACATAGAACTTCGAAGCTCATACAAAATGTCCTCATGAATTTCTTAAAAGAAATTATTACTTTTAGGAGTGCTATAATGTTTCAAACGACAAATGCAATTTTCAAGTATATGAACAAGATTTTGAACTTCAATTCCATTATTCTGTTTTTCCCCTTAGTTGATCTATTTAAGGCACCCTGCAAACTGCGTTCAGCCATGGAAAAGAGCAAACCCCGGAGACCCCCATGCTTCTAACAACTATGTAGATATCATTGACATGAATATTATTTATGTTTACACACTCTTGTAGGTCAAGATGATGTTTACATCTAGATAGAGATGTTGAGATAAAAACTTATACATCCTAGATCATACCTCTGTTGTACCTGATGCAATCTTTCCAGATGATTGGATGTCAACAACCTTCTTCCTGATCAAGCATAACAATAATAGAGAATGAAACTCATGTGAAGTGATAAAATGAACTAACCACATTTATAAGCTAACATCTTAAGTTTCTTTTCATTGTTCTATGGCCCATAAAAGTCTAAATTGAACTCGTATCTCCAGATCGAAAATCCAAAATGGAAAGGCAAAATGCCTGTGTATAGTGCACAAATCATCAATGTCTAAATCGTATAACCTTAAAGCTAGCTTAGTATTTGACATTCAGTTTTTACAATTACGTAGATGCCAGAAAACTGAGGCAAAATCACTGCAACTTAATAACAACTGAATCAAGATTTAACTATAAAAATTAGAGTGAAAGATGCTTACAGGATTGGAATTGGCTTGATTACACCATATAAAGACTCGATGACTCCAGCTGATCCACCACGAACCTAAACTTTTACCGATAAAAGCTATATAAATCCTTGGGAATTAACAATAAGTCCATAAAAATTACTGTTGAACTAAAATCAAAAGCGTCCAAGGGAACGAGAAATCAGGAAAAGAGAAGGACCTGCAAATTGACAGCGCCAGTAACAGTGAGGCGAATATATTGATAGGAGATTGAAGAACTCAGCCTCGTAATTATTTTTCCTTCTACGGATTCCTTTCATTGATCAATAGATATTCAGCTCGCAAACAATTGACCGAATTTCATACATAACAATGACGTATAAGTATAGATTGGCGTGCAAAACAGAGGGAGAGACTCACGTTGGGGCGATAGATACGGTTGAATCGAGAGAGTTTGATCTCAATTGGCATGACGATGGCCGGAATGTGACGCCTCAACTCCTCCCTGTGACTGGAAAATTATGCGTCCTGAAGTGGGAACCTATTGAGTGTCAGTTAAATTTACTCCCTCCGTTGAACTCTTTCTTTCCGGTAAGTGACACATTTTTCCTTTTTTTAAAAATGAGAATATATAAATATAAAATTAAATAAAAAAATATACTTTATTAATTTTTATGAATTTGAATTTTTTTTAATGAGTATTTTTTTAAAAGATTTTTAAAAAAAAAAAGTTGGAACAAATTCAGGGGTGGTTTATTTATTATGAACGGAGGAAATAGTTAATTTTACTTAAAAAAAGTAACTGAAAAAATGAATTGGGTCCACCGTATTCAAGTAAATGGGACTAATGCTAGTAGTGTATTTATTTTGGGTTATTTAAAAAAAATTATGAATTTTATAATTTTTATAAATTACAATCTCTTTTTACAGTTTATAATATCAATTTTTAAAATTTTACAATTTGAAACTTGTGAATATTTTCTACAAAAGTTAAATGATGTTGTAAAAATGTCTAGACGTTAATGAATAAAATTATTTTATAAAAGTAAAAATAATATTTTTAATTGTCTTTTTAAATTATGTTTCAATAGTAAAACATATATACTTTACAATTTTATTTATTTAGCATCACATCCAATAGTCATGTTCAAATTGCAAAAATTTTAAAAAGTACTAGTATAATAAGTTGCCAAAAAAAACACACATATTATAATTGATAAAAATCATAAAATTCTTAATTTTTTAAACCCATTTATTTTTCTACTTACTAGTACATCTTATAATATTGTGAGCATAAACCCAAAAGAATAAAGAATACACACGACACATACACCCACAAACACATTCCAAATTGGAAAGATTAAATTTTTTTAAAAAAAAAGTACTACTAATAATAATAATTGGAAACAAGTAAACCGTGGTTTGCCTACATTATATCACAACCTAACAGAAAAGCTAGATTTCTTACACTAATTTGCACAGTATATTTACTACATTCCAAAGTCCCTCGATCCAGCATATCAGAAGCATGTAGTGTCAAAGATCCCATAATTCCTACTGCCCCAAACATCATTTGCGTCGACGTAATAAGATTTGATGCAACACTGTATCCACGGTGGATTTCTGGTGACATTCTCCACGGGAACCACACCGTCTCCATTGCCAACTCCAAGCAACATGTTTCGTTTTTTCGTCAGCGTATCAAACGAGTGAAATTCCCCAAAAAAATTCACCTGTGTAAAAAAAGTGCAAGGCATGTTAGTGTAACGCCTCTCTCCCCTCGGCCCACTCCCCGTTTCTCTACGTAGAGTCTTAATCAGAACCCCATCATTAACAATGTAAAAAGCTTAACAAATCAAAGACTTCATATCTAGGCTCAAAAAAATAATTCAGAAACAAATAATTTTGACAAGACAAAAGCTTTTACCCCATCTTCTCCATATAGTGAAGCACAGAGTCTTGCAGTCGGATCCTCTAGAGTCAACCTCACTCTGTAAATGCCACTGGGAGAGCGGAAGTCCTCAGCCCTCCAAGGGCATATTGCAACAACCCGAACTACACACTTGAATGTACTCGTCACCTGCAACGCAATTCAAGATAATTTGAGATGCATATTTGCATCGTGGATCAGAATTTCGTCAAACTTTTCACAAGTTGGAAATACATGCAGAGAGCTGTCATCTTCATATTCTCAACCCTCAGAAAATGTGGCATAGGTGGGTCATTAAAATTCTTGATATAATCTAGTAAAACTTTTGCAAAGCCTAACTCTCCAAGCATAAGATAAGTAATATCAACTTAGATGTTAAAACCAATCAAGCTCACATCCAATTCCTTGTTTAGGGAAGGGAACAAAAGTATCACGATACTCAAAATGACAGGGAGTTCAAGTAGGATGCTTCCTGGTAAAAGAACAGCAGTAAACTATTATGATAACAGAAGCAACAAATTAAGATTTCCAAATGAATAATAAATGTCTTACTTACCTCTGGATGAGCGAGAACATCCATCAAAGTCACAAAGGGCACTTTCGGATGGCTAGTCTCTAGTGTTTAAAAATAAAAGGTGTGAATGTCAGCAATGAATCATAACCATTATGAACGCAAAATACAAAGTAATTGTGTGACAATAGAGGCAAAACCTGTTATGTGAGAAGGCCAAGGAAAACTCATGTTGGGCATCCTTCCCCATTTAGATGGAACGCGTCTATTGTAAGACCTGAAACATGATATATCATTAGTAAAGGTTTTAACAAACAAAAATATCAAATTTGTTTTTGCAAACTTTGTGTAAAATCTAAATGGGTCATTTGGGATTTGTGTTTGTTAAAACCTGAGTAAATGATATAACAAAAATATCATTAGAAAACGCTTTTTTCATTAATTATTGGTAAATCATTAAGCAAAAGTTTTGCTTGTTACCTGAGTAAACAAATAAAAATATCACATAGCATATTCATGTAGCAAAAATGAATCAACTTTAATAACCTCATGCGGTCCATTACAGCATCATCGTTATCACGCAGATAGCAAATCTTAGAGAAGGGCATCAACGTGGCAATCCATAATGCTGAACGAACTTCACATTTTACATTAGTTAACTTCACCCATCTGTTTGGTTTTAAATACTGAAGGCCAAGCTTTTCATTGCCTTGATTAACAGACATCCTCAAAACAGTTCCAACAGCGGGAAAGGTACATAAAATGTCCCTTGACAGAGAGGGCCCCAACTGCAAAGGAAGTGGACTTTCCATCTCATCTTCTTGTCTGAAATAGTAGATCATAAGGAGACAGAGTTTTAAGTCAAAAAAAATCTTAATATGCAAAATTCAGATTTCAGGCAGCTACATTCTTCAATGAAATGAGAAGAAACATATAATTAAAATTATCAATATGGTGAACTGGTCCAAAGGTCAGGTTTATATAAGCAAAGAGAGAATAATCAAATAACAAGGAACCTTAGATATCACTATTACTTATTCACGTGCTCAAAAAAAAAAAAAAAGCTGAAGGGTTCTAATATGACAAAAATGAAAGAAGGGAAGTAAGCAACAACCGAACAGCCACTAATAACATATTAGAAAAGAGAAATGCTGACATGGCTTGAAGAGGAGCTGGTGGTGTGTCTGTTCCATCCCAAACAAAAAGCATCACCTCATTGTCCTTGACATTAGAAACATGCAAAATCTACCAAAAGGGACCAAAGGAAACAAAACATAAGGACATGAAATCACCATCTTCTTTTTTGTTCATACTGCAAAATGCAAAAACACCCCAATAAAAAACAAAGAATATTCGGATATGTAAACGGAATACGGGAATAGAAAGTTTGAAACTTCTGCATCTCAGATTCAATCTTCTCTAAATGTATGAAAGAAGAAAAAATCCGAAAGCTCTTCTTTGTGGTGATACTACCAAAATATCAAGTTGGCTCAATCGTCTTTATGTTCATTCTTACAGGCCTCTTGAATCATCTCTTTACCTTCTTTTTTTTTAATTTGTTTTTGTCTCTAATCTGGCTTTTTCCTTTCTTTATTATTGACTTGATAGGAATTCTCTTGTTAAGACACTATGAATCGATTAAAACCTTAGATTCATACTAGAACCACGATGATTCACTAAAAAATCATAAGCTAACCCAAGGATTCCCTGAGTAAGAACCGTTGGTTCATCACATATTCCATAAATTCGATAAACCGACTAAACAAAAAAAAGAAAGATTTATCTTTTTTTTTCAACAGTTTGCAATTTTTTTTGCAGTCCGGGCACGAGGTCGAATATTAAGTATGAATCATAGTTCAAATATTTCGTAATCTAGTTCATATAGTTCGTGTTCCAGATACTCGAATAAATATCCGACGAAGTAGAACCATCTCCATCAAGGCGACAGACCTATTCTCTGTACTATCAATAGAATCAATTATAACAAGTCACACACTCATATTACGTAGTTCTGCATTACCTTGCAAAGGAGATTGAGAAGTTCAGCTTCCTTGATATCACTCAAGAACAATGAATCATTCAGGCCTGTCAAGAAAATATGCTTACAAAACCAAGTAAAGGTTGCACACTGATGTTCAACAGTTCCACCAGAAAAACAATGCTTCAAAGAAAATTTCACAAAAAAGTTCATAAAATTAAGTCAGATAATAAGGAATTCCAACTTCCGGAGAAAATAAATGAACTAATCTCTAAGGATGTATAAATCAAAAGTGTGGGTTAATATGAATGAACTAACAAGAACACCTACCATTGATATTTTGTGGAATGTACCATTTCCTTAACCTCAACACGGGCTTCTTGTAGTGATCTTTAGGTTTATATCTCGACGAAATTTGATAAGGCTTAATACTAGAGCCTATCCCTTCGAATAAAGCAAAATACGAGAATTTCTTGTTGAACAAAGCATAATGCTCTGGAGGCCTAGTTTTCACCTGTACAATTCCATGAGCACCCAAACGACACAGCCCAAACACAAAGACATCAGCTCCCACTACCAGAAAAAAAAAAAACCTCACAACTAAAAGGACAAAAAGAAAGAAATAAAAAGGGAAAAGCAGTTAATTTACCACAACATGAGAAACCAGAAGTATATCTCCAACATTCCCAACCTGAGGGAGACTGTCGATAGTGGCAGCAAAAAAGTTAATGTGCATCCCAGTCGCCCGCGATTCATCAATAATCTTTAATGAGCAAAACCAATCTGGAAAAATGACACAAAATAAACAGAGGGTAACACCAGTTTTTGGAAGAAAATGAAATTACCGGTTCCTTTGGTACGTTTGGGAAGGCCAGTGTCGACAACAACGCCAATAAGATTGACCCGCTGATTAACGGAAGACATTGCGTCCACAATATCCACGAACTGGCTCATTCTCAAGAGAATCGAACCCTAGCTTTGCAGAACGATGCGAGTGGAGACTGGAGATGTCGATTGCGAGTCTAGAGGCGGGAAATGACTGTGAACGGAAGGGACAGAAAAGGGCTGAGCGATATTTTTAAAATTTGTTAAGATGGAGCTCCAAGTCTGACCCCTTTAACCAGCTTTCAGATATCCAACAAATTGAGGCCCGAATCAAACTTTATAAAGGAGAAAAATCAGGCCCAAATACAGATTGATTCCCCATCAACTATCTTGTGCACCAATTTGCAATCGTGCAACTCAAATATATTTTTAAAAAATTATATAATTTATTATTAAAAAGTTACATTATTAAAAATATACTATTTAATAATAATATGTGTGATTTTTTAATAGTATTTTGTATATTTTTTTAAAAATGAACTAGAATTGCATTGTGTACCTGGTGCATACAAAATTAAGCTTGATTCCCCAAATATTTAGGTGATGAATTTCCACTCTGAAATCCTACTATTTAAAAATTCTACAACTAGTATTTACACCATGAGATGAATATATTTTTTTTTAAATAATTAAAGTTTTAAGGGGAATAAAGTAAAAAAAAATTAGTTGAAGGGTGCGACTATACATACCTCAAATTCCTCTAAATATATCACCAATCACTAAACATATTTCATTTAAAATGAAAAATTAATGTAAAATACTAAACATACCCCATATTTTACTGTTATATCCTTTTTCATTTTTGACTAAGTCTTCATGTCTCTCAAGTTATATTAATGCTCCACAATTAAAAGAAAGAAAGCAGTGTGTTGCCATTTTTTCTGTTATGAAGAATTGAAACTTCGTATCGCCATTTTCTCTGATGCAATCGAACAAGATTTTAGAAGAAATTAACTAGACGAAAACCCACTATGATACTTTTTCATGTTTTCCACAAATTATTTATATGTTCTTTGGAACAGGGGAGAGATTATGTAATTTAATTTACATAAATTGCGACGCGATGCTAAGATGATGATTGCATTCGTATGCAAAAATCTTACATTTTTAATTTCGAAGCACTCTTCAATTGCGTGCAAAACCCATGTTTCTCTCTCTTTCCATCATCCACAATCTCTCTCTACTTCCATTGAAGGAAAACTCCTGGATAACAACCAATTATTTTCAAAATCTTGAGGCAAAAATTCGATTTATCTCCTACTATATACCCACGATCTGCCACAGAGTTATCTCAGGGTAAAAACCTAGAAAATGCTGAATTGGTATTATCGTTCTTGAAAGAATATGGGTTTTCGAATATCCAGTTGGAGAAAATCTTGAAATACAAGCCTAGGGTTCTTGTGAACAGCCTTGAGGTGACATTAAACCCAAATTCAAGATTTTCCAACGTTTGGGTTTTACTTCTGATGAGATTTCCAAGCTATTCTCTGTTAATCCTTCGATTTTCCAACTAAGGGCGGATAAGGGCACGGGCATTAATATAACTTGGGAGAGATGAAGACTTAGTCAAAAATAAAAAAATAGTATAACAGTAAAATATATAGGGTATGTTTAATATTTAGATTAAATTTTCATTTTAAATGGGGTATGTATAATCGTACTCTTAGTTGAATTGTGTGTAGTGTGGGCCATAGAAAACAAAACGTAATGAAAATTCTTGTAAATATTTATATTTTTGTTTTGTCTGCAAACTATTATGGGACTGAGTAAGTAATAAATAGTTAAAATGTATTGCTCCATCTTTAAAATTCTATGCCACTTTATAAGAAAAATATGCAATTAGTAGAATATTGAAAGTGACTTGTTTAATAGTATAGTTATTGTAATTTATGTATTTGTACATGAGAAAGTATAGAGGGTATGTATTTGTACATGACAAAGTATATATGAATCACTTTAAAGGGTATGAGATGTTTCGCAAAGGGTATCAATTCTAGAGGGTACAAATTATTTTTACTAAAAAAATATAAGTTGAAGAGTATTAGTTTTTATCACAAAATGGTATTAGTTGTTATCACTAAAGTGTATTAATATTTTTTTACTAAAAAGTATTGAAAAATAGTTTATATATGAACAAATTTCAATAGTTGTAATATTTTACTTTCTATCTCATATGTAGGTGTTATAATGCTCAAAATTTTCTTGCTGAAAATGCTCTAAGTTAAAGGGTTATGATGCTCAAATTTTCTTGGCGAGTGATTGAATATTTGATGAAATAACATCACATGTTCATCACCCTACTTGATAAACCAAGGTTTCGAAAAAAAAAATTATTGCATGTTAGTTTCTAACTTAAAATAAGTGCTAAATTATTGATGTGTATATGATGGGAAGATACACAAAAATTCGGTAGGAAATATAGCACCTGATGGCTGAAAATAATAATAAAAATAAATAGAAAATCGAGGTTCGTGAAGAACACGATTTCCTTAAAATAAATAATGACCCTCACTCTAGGTGCGTAGTGAATCAATGGGACACTTGTTTCCCATGATACAACGATATAGCACAATATATTGCTTAAAACGAACTGAAATGTTGTTCGTAATAGCACCGGAGTATGAACGAAAGTAGCAGAAAAATGGGCAAATGAATGTGGCAGATTGCCGGAAAAGTATCTGAATATTTTTCCACTCAAGCTTTTGTATTTCTTGTTATTCTTGTGTTTCTTGCAACACATAAGAATACTATTTATAGTATTCAAAAAATGAATGTTGGAGTGTGGCCATAAAGAGCCGTAAATGGTCTTGACCGTAACCAGAAAAACGTCTGAATTAATTGCATTAATTCAAGTTTTTTAAATTTTATAACATGTTGTAACTGTAGATATTCAAGATCTCAGTTGTCCTAAAGTCGCCTCTCGGGAATTCCTCTTTTCAGGATTCAGGACTCAGAAGGAAATTCAGGATCTCAGGACTCAGGAGAGTCCTTCAGGACAGGACTCAGGAGAGTCCCTCAAGACTTCGCTCAGGGAAGCTTTTCAGGACTCAGGAACGACCCTCAGGCTCATGAGGCCTTTCAGCAGGATGGCCATCATGAGAGTCAGGACTTCCCTTAGGATCCAGCAAAAAATTTCTGAGTAGGGAAATAAAATTTAAGCCAAACTTAGCTTGTCAATCCGCCACCAAATTGTTGCGACATTCGTGTACGTAGGTCGCGCTCGCACACAAGTTCGAGGTTTTTAGGCCAAATTCGGTCATGTTTTGCACCCCCTGTGCGCACGCGTAAAGTCTGGAGGAGCATAACCTCATAACTTTCTTACAAGCTAAGGATTAGTTTCTTCTTATATACTCACTTCCTCAACAACAATTTTCCAATGTGGGACAAGACTTTAGCTTTTTCCTTCATTTCTCATTTTCCTTCTTTCTCATTTGTTACAATAAACTTAAAATCTCAATTTCTCATTCACCCAATATCGGAATTGGGCGAGTAATATACCGAATCGAAGCTCTATTTGAGGAGCACAAATTCTAGTATTTATTTGCTAGGATGTCCATGCTTAATATGCTCTTGTTTCGATTATTGTATGTTGCATGTGTAGTTTCTTGATGGATCATAGAGTATAAATCATAAATGATATTTTCTTACAAATTGTTACTATAGCAACGTATAAAGCACGAATGACATTTTCTTACAGTTATTAATATACATGGTGTTACAATCGTTTTTTAATAGGGTGGATCATATGTGGCAAGATAAACAACTGCGAACAATTATGTGTGTAACTAAATAAAGAAAAAAAAAAGAAATTGGGGAAGAGTTTTTCCTTGCTCTCCCCCTCAAAGGGAATTTTTGTATATCATAAGGGGAAAATGAGGAAAAGTCTTTTACAATGTGTGGCTGGCCCTCCATTTATAGAGGGTCATGCTCTAATAACCGAAAATGATGGTCATGCCCTAATAACTGAAAATAATTGTGAAAGACATCACAACTCTTTATTTTAGGATTTGAGTTGCAACCTGATTTGTGTGAGAATTGCTCATTTTTAGTGTGCTTAATTTGATTAAATTCTATAGGATTTCATTCATTTTTATACTTTAAATTGATTTATTGTGCTTAATGGCCAAGAAAGGCATTTGTTGATATTTTGTAGGAAATTTGTGGTTTTTGGAGCAAAATGCATCTTAATATTTTGGAGTTAATTGACAAGATGAGTCGAGAAGAATCGAGATTAAAAGGAAAATGAGCCGATTAATTTTTATAAATTAATTGCCCATTTATTTGAAGAGGTGCAGCCCATTTGAGTTGTTAATTGAAGGAGCCCTTTTAATGATGGAATTAATTTCGACCCAAAGCAAAGGAATAAGAAAAGAAGGTTATGATGAAAGGAAATATCAGGCTGAGTTGGAAGACGTGGCAAATACTTGACCCCAAATTAAAAGGCAACTACCATATTCCATGTTGACCAAGAATAGAGAGAGAAGGCTGCTGGAACTAATTCGCTGAAAATGAAACTATCGAGTACTACCTCCGTCCCACAAAAGTTTGCATACTTTCCTTTTTAGTTTGTCCCACAAAAGTTTGCATATTCCCAAAATGGAAATATTCCTTTAAATCTCCATCTTTAAAATCTTTACCTTACAATCTCCACCATACACATTCTACTCATTACACTTTTTCTTAAAAACTGTGCCCAGGAAAGTACCGCAAACTTTCCTGGGACGGAGGTAGTATTTCCTATGTTCTTTGCCGGAATCCTTCGCTCAGCCGCCGGAATTCCCAGCCTACACCTTTGTTCGCCCACTTGAGTTCACGCCGGAAAACCTTCACCGCCTGAGCCAAACGCCAGTCGCCCCTGTCATCGCTGCAAGCTGCGTCTCTAACGCTGCTGACAGCCGCGTCTCTAACGCCGCTGATAGCCTCGAAGCCCACATCACAGGAAGCCGATTTCACACACACCACAACCTCTTTCGCGACGAAGACGTAGAAGCCATCGATGCTACCTTTCCTACTCATCCGCAGGAGGAATTCGCACCACCGCCAACTGCCATATTTCCGCCTGGAAATTCAGAATCTACGCCGGAATCGCGAAGCCAGAAATCTCCGCCGCCCATTCACCGGAATCCACCTCGGGAAGAAATCGTGAAAGTATTTGAAGAGTTGTCAAGGTAAGAATGTGTTTTTATTTTCACACGGCCCTGCCTACAAGACTACACGGTCGTGTCGTTATTGAACTGAGACCGTGTCACATATTAGAAATTCTGAAATTGAAGATTGGGCTTTAAGCCCACTCAAGCCCATTTAAAAGAGAAAATGTTGGAGCCCATTTGCTGGGATTTAAAAGGAATCAGAGCAGGCAAAAGGAATTGAGAACACACGCGTAAGAGGCTAGGGCACATATTCTTACTCTTCAAGTTTTGTGGGGAGCTCCTCTCCCCACACACTCTCTACACACATTTTCACACAGTAATTTAGAGTTTTATTTTTCTGCAATTCTTAGATAGATTTTAGAATGGGTATTTTAATTTCTTGAAGTGTTGAAGCCATTGGAGACTATTGAGGTGATATTGTTATTTATTTAAGCTTTCAATGATGATGTTTTTGTTTAGTTTTTATTTTGTTATTTTGATTATGAGTTTGATGTTTTTAGCCATGAGCTAAATTTCCTATGCTTTGGGTGTTTGATTTGTGATGGAAATTAGTGTGATTATGATTTGATTGTCTTGATTTTGCTATGAATTGGTTATGTGTTTCTATTAATGTATTTATCTTGATTAGATTAATTGAATTGATTAGTATCTCTTAGTTGATGGGTATATGCTACAATAAGAGTTGGGTGTGTACTTTGTTGGCTTTGTAGGGAAAGGTTATTTGATTAATTGGATTAAACTAGTAATCTATTACACCGAGAGGGGTAGATGACTTAGATCACCATTAATAGACATTAGGTTCTTTAATCGAGGATTTGAGAATTTGGTGAGAGGGGAATTATAGGAATCAGTAACCGTGTTGAACCTTTCTATAGTTCACTACCTTATGTGTTTGTCATGTTGCTTGATCACCTAAGCCTCAAAAGGGGTTGGTCTTCAAATATTTTGTGGTAGCCTTTAACTAATTCCAAGAACATAGCAAATGATAGATAGTTAGGTTGTGAGAAACATTGATCGAAATTGTAAGGAAAACACCTGAAGCATACATCTCTCTTGCACTTCTCGGAAGTTAGTTGGTAGTTTTATTGTTTTCTAGTTTAATTGTTGCTGGTTTATATTTTGTGCCATCCTTACTCATCACTATAGTATCATGACGATATATAATCTTGGGGCTCCACTACACTCTTAAATCCTAGGTCGATACTACTTGGTCGTATACTTGCAATACTACAATTACCCATCCGCTTTTGGGTAGATTTGTTTGCGCTATAAAACGTGCAAAAATACGAAAAAGTCACAACAATTGATCTAATGATTATTACAACACATCTTTTAAAATAAATATCTCATTTGTCCGTACATTAACACCTATTTTGGCGTTAACCTCTAATCGCATCAAATCCACATATTATACGATATTTCATGTGTCAACACTTAATCGTCACAAAATGTGTTCAATATGCTTAGGTATAAAGTTATTGGACTAATTTCAAATCAAGCTTATAAAATCGAAAAGTGCATGCATAATTTTTTTTTTTTACTAAATCCTTAATTTTACTATGTGAACTTCTATGATAAAATGAAGGTGTTTGCCTAAACTTATTTTAAGAACTTATAAAATGTTATTTTTAAGTAGTTTATAAGATATTAGAGTATTTGACTAATACAACTTATAAGTTCTTTGATAATTTATCATAATCATAATTTTAAAAAAATTAATAGAAAATAATTTTTTTTATTTTCTATATTGAAGTAGGAGTGGGCGAGTGGTGTCAAGGTTCGGGGTGGGGCGGATGGATGCGGGTAGAGGTGGTGAAAAAATAGCTTAGAATATCTAAACTTATTTTTTTCCAACCTATAGGGGTGTTCATATAGTTGGAACCATCGGGTTCTGTATCGAAACTGCTACTTCTGATTTTCGAAAAATTTCAACTGAAACTGAACCAATGATTAGCTGATTACAGTTTGATTTTTTATTCAACTTGACGGCTCTATTTCATTTTTTTAGGAAATTATGTCTTTAATTAGGCAATAATGGTTTATACATATTTGTAATTTTTTAATAAAATTTAATATTTACAAGTTACAATTTACACAAGAACAAATTGAAATTAAGTTTTATTGATATATTAAAGAAGAGTAAACTCTATAGAAAAAGTAAGAGTGCTTTTTTTAATGTTCTTAAATTTTCAACCATTATTTTAAGTGCTTGTTACTTCTTTTAGTCAAGCAATAATTTTTAACTTTAGCTTCTACTTAAACACTTCTACACATTCCCCAATAAATAATAACTCAATATCTTTTTTAAAAGCACTTCTTTTGCAAACATATTTTTCTTAATTTTTTTTAAATCACTTAATTTTAAAACAATCCTTACTTTCTATTTTGCTACAAACATTATTTAATATGGTCTTTCTATGGTCAGGAATGTTTCGTCCTTACTGACGTCAGTAGACCCCTTGAATACCATTGGATTCATAATCTAACGTACAATATAATTTTTTAGTAATTGCACTCTGCACTAGGGCGATTGCACTGTGCATAATGCAATCGCACTGTATCGTCCTATTAATAAATTAAATTAATATTATTAAATAAATATAAAATTACTAAATTGTCCTTATACTAAAAAAATTATAATGAAATTCTATATATTTGTATTAATATTTTAATTTTATATCTTAATATTTTTAAACCTAATAAAAAATTACAATGACCTAATCTGCTGCAAAAGAGAGGTAATCTAAATATGTATACGATGTTCTTCTATGTATGACAGAGGACGATGATAATGAGGCGTTCAGAGATTTTAAATGGATCATTCCTCCAATTAAAGTGCTTCAAAGCAGTGCAACCAAGATCTGAACCACATTTTTATTTCATGGGGTAAAAAAACACCGAGAAAACACAAAAAAAAACAGATTGCAAACAAAGTAGAATAAACCCAATTAACGTTTCCATCATAGCTCAGCTGCAACCTACACCAAAATAATTAACAATGGAAAATGAAAATTTGATTGGACGATTGAAGTTTAAAATCTTATTGGATTGGTTAGAACAATTTAAGGGCTATCTAGGAAGTAGTACCATACATTTGAAACACCCACTCCCCCTCCCTCTCTACACTGTTAACAATCAATCTAATCAGATTTCAATTCACAACCCTGATGGTGGAGTATGAGGGAACCACGACATGATCCCCAAGGAGATGACCCTCCAAGCCCTCAACACCATTGGCTCTCCCAGCCCTCGACACCATTATCCAGCTCCAGAGAAGAAGAGAGTCGTAGACCTCCAGAAATAAAATTAATCTAAGGGTAATTAAGTAGTTTTATTTGTAAGTAGAATGATAAAATAAAAAGTGAAATGGTTAAAACAAATATAAGGATAATTAAGTAATTTTTTAAAATTTATAAGGAGTATAATTTTTTTTTTTTTAAATCTAAGGGTATAAGGAGTATAATTTTTTTAAAATTTATATATTTATTCATGTTGAAATTATATCGTCCTAGACGATATTATATAATTTGTTAATATTTTTTTGGTTTACTGACGTAAGGAAGGATAAAACTCCTTCCTGACAATAGAAAACCCTACTTAATATCATTCTTAATATCATTTTTTTTAAATTCTATTAGAGATTGCAAACACACATTTAAATGAAAATTAATGAAATATATGGAGGTTATTAAAGTAATTTACTGTTATCCATCATTCCAGTTATAATTTTTTAGGGTGCGTTTACTTTCATGTATAAAGGTGTATATATTAAATAGTATAGGTATATAATATGTTTACTTCGATAGTTAATTTTCTATGGATATCCCTCTGCCCCGGGTTAAAGGTCCACTGTTTTAGCAAATATATCCCGACTAAAAGCTCCGGTTTAAATTAACCTGAGAACTATTCACACCTAATATTACAATTTTACCCCCAATGAAATCCAACCCTAATTCATTATTCTCTGCTAGTTATATCACGACGGCCACAATCATCAATCTCCCTACGACGGCGATGATACTTTGCAAAGGGAGACACCGACAAAAAACTTGCGAACACAGTGCTCCAAGGTGAGTGAGTTACAGTGCGCGAAGGTAAGTTTGTTGTTAGGGCTCTTGTGCGTGAAGGATAGGGATTAGGGTTCTCGAGTTTGAGTTTGACATTTTTGCTTGATACAACTTTCGATCTAGCAGGTACCTTTTGCCCGACTCCATCGACTGGGCTCCTTGCCTTTCGCCCGCGAGACTGCGACCAACGCTGCCCACGACCACCACCTGCTCCGCGCCGCACCGCCGCCAACGCCGCCTGCTGAAGTGAAGGTATAATCTATTTTCTTTGTACGCTGTAGTATTTATTGGCTATATTCCATCCTAGATAAAAACTTGATTTGCTATATTCGCTGGAGTTATTGGATTTGCTAAAAATTAGATAAAACTTGATTTGCTATACGAGCATATTAGATAAAAATTAGATGGAGTTACTGGTGTTATCATATTCTTGATTTGTTTTCCTAATCTACCTCTTTTTTTGTGTTAATTGATTACAACTTTATTAGTTGATTAAATTTCTATTTTTTGGTAAATTTTATTAAGCACAAGCCATGAGGATTCTGTTGATTATACTAATAGAGACAATCATTAAATGTTACACATGCATCTACTCTCTCGCCTTCCATTATTTCTTGAGCTTTCTGCAGTAATATCCATTCGTTATGAATCGAACTACTGAATTATCTGCTGACGAACGAGTTTTCATTGTTTTAAATGAAATACTTAGTGCGTGCGTTGGTTTCATGGCAATGGTTTGTGTATATTACCTCCATACAAATGAGGCTGTATCGATAAATGAACGTGATCAAATACGTAGACACTACAACATCATTCAACGAATTCCAGAGTAAATTGATTACTTACGTAGCATAACTATGGTGTCCGATCAAACTTGCATAGAAAGTCTAAGGATGAGTAGGGGTGCATTTTTGAGGTTGTGTCATTTATTAGAACATATGGGCGGTCTGACTTGTACCCGTAATAGTAGTATCGGCGAGCAGGTGGCTATGTTTCTATCCATTCTTGGACATCACACAAAAAACAACATTATAAAGTTGAGTTACCATAGATCAGGTCGCACCGTTAGCAAGCACTTCCACAAGGTGCTTAATTCCATCCTTAAAGTACATTCGTTGTTGTTAGTTAGGCCACAACCTATTGGTGACAATTGTACAAATAGCCGATGGAACTCTTTCAAGGTATTTATATCATAAATTATTTTGGCATTCAACAACTTTACATATTGCAGGCTTGATTGTAGTATGTTAAGCTTTGCTCATTGTAATATTGTAGGGGTGTTTAGGTGCATTAGGTGGATCATACATTAATGTCACTGCACCTAGAATGGATCAGGCTCGATACCGAACTAGAAAAGGCCATATTTCAGTTAATGTTTTAGCTGTTTGTGACATTAATATGAACTTTATATATGTCCTCACTGGTTGGGAAGGGAGTGCTAATGATTCTCGGGTGCTTAGAGATGCACTCACAAGGAACCCTGGATTTCGTGTCCCACATGGTAATGTCTAAACTATCCAAATTAATTTCAGTTGTTTTTTTTACTATAAATATTAATGTATTTCCGTTATCAATAATATATTACACTCCTCTCGTAGGAAATTACTACTTGTGTGATGGTGGATACGCTAACGGCGAAGGTTTTCTTTCTCCTTATCGGGGTGTTCGTTACCATTTGAAAGAGTGGGGAAGTGGTAATGCTATTCCTAGAAATAAAGAGGAATACTTCAATATGAAGCATGCTAAGGCCCGCAACGTGATAGAGAGAGCTTTTGGCGTCTTGAAAAAACGTTGGGCGCAGCCCATCGTTCTACCCTTTAAGAGTGCAGAACCGTATCATCCTAGCTTGTTGCTTACTCCATAACTTCATCCGAACCAATATGAGCTTTGACCCCATGGACGATGTAGTACCAAACATTGCTCCTAATTTGAACCCTGATGCTGATGATTACATTCCACAAGTTGATAGTACCCAACATTGGAGGAATTGGAGAGATGAGCTAGCGACCTCTATGTACAATGAGTGGATATGAAGAGTTAATCAAAGTTGATAGTAAACTTTTGTGGTCGATCCTAGTTTGAGTAATACGTTTGTTGGGATTATGTTGAATGTTTGTAATCTTTGAGACTTGAATGACTTATCTTATGTAATATTGATCAGTTGTTTGTTCAGTTGCTTATTAGACACAAATTACAGCTTAATTTCATGAATGTCTTCTTTGTTGAATGCACCTTGATCACTAAAATAACACTATATTGCAAAATCATTAGACGAACTATGATTTTGTTACAACTTTCAAACACACAAATCAATAGAGCATTCAAATCAAATCGTTGCTAAAATACTGTCGTTCAATACAAGCTCAGAACACCAACCTAGTAAAAACAGTCGCCAAAATCGTTTAAAAAAAAGCAATCGAAGAAATTAAAACAAAAATTCACGTACTTGGTCAAAATGGATGTGAGAAATCAAATCAATTAGCGTGAATGTTGTCGGATTTGGCAAGCGAACACCGTCGTTATGTGCATCTGCTACGAGTGAAGAGGGAGTGTGATGATAGTCACCGGAAAATTCTTCAACGAATGATCCAACAACATTAATCTTGAAATTTTTTTCTGGAGGATGAAAAAGGAACCTGGATTTGTAATTAGAATCGTCGTGAGTAATGAATGGAAATTGATAGATTTTATTATTTAATTTTTCAATTATATTAATTTTTTTTATTATAAATTCATTTTAACCATCAAAGTAAATGAGATATTAAAATTTTAACCTTCCTACTATCTAATGAAGTAAACAAATGTTATCTAGGTTTATTTTAACAACCCCTACTAAATTAGTATAATTTACACTATCCCGTGTATCAAAGTAAACGCACCCTTAAAGTTAAGTTAACCCTTCAAATATTATCCAATCCAAATCCTATAAAAGATAAAAAAGTAAAAGAAAAAGAAATAGAAATTCACTACTTCAGTTCAGTTGAGGCTAATGATAAACCCCATATCAATTCACTAACCCCCAAAATTCACTCGCAATCACACACTGCTAGGTTTTTTCGTCATCTCCATTTCTCTCGTCAACTTTCATATCTTAGCTCCTCCGCCATTGAACACCCTTCACTGCATATGTCTCCGTGAAAATTCCTTTTAATCTTGTGGACAATCAGCGTAATCAATCAGCCGAAACTGTTGGATTCTTGAAACGACAGCCATGGCGTCTTCCTCAGCGAACTTGTGGGTTTTATTAGGGCTTGGGATTGCGGGAATATTGCTTATGACGAAGAAACTTAAGAGGGCGGTTAAGGCCGATTTTGGAGCGTTTATAGAGCGGTTGCAGCTACTGCCGCCGCCGCAGCCTGCCCCTCCTAAAGCACCCCATCCTCTTACTGGTCTCTCTTTCGCGGCCTCTGACGTGTAAGCATATCTAATTCGATCCACTGTGGTTCTTTTTCGTATTTTTGATTTGCTATATCGAGGTTGTATATTGGTATAACCTTTTTTCCAGGCTCGGTAGTATTTAAATTGTATGTTTTTGAATGGTATTGTTTTGCTTGGTTTGTATTTTTAATAGACAAGTGTGTGGAAAAGAAAATTTCTTGTTACAGTGGTTTTGCGGGTATGGCTTATCAGAAGTAAAAACTACTACTATATACTCGGAACTAGGAAGTAAGTATTATTGTGTGGAGGGTCTCGTATGAGGATTGACGTGACTCTCTCAGAATGTTCTTGTGGCCTATTTCTTGTGAAGAGTGAAATAAGTGATATATGTCTTTTGCAAAATCTTGGATGAGAGATTCAATATAAATTGAGGATTTTATTCTTTTGACATTCGAGGTTATCTCACAAAGAATGATAGATTCTGCTCTCCCGTGTGTTGCTTGATAAATACGCTCCAGTAGTCTCAGTCTCAAAGTTCTAATTATGAGTTTTGATTGCCAGATTTGACATAGAAGGATTTGTTACTGGGTTTGGCAATCCAGACTGGTCTAGGACTCATGAGCCTGCTACTCGGACATGTCCTGTGGTTACAGCCCTCGTTGATGGAGGGGCCACATGTATTGGAAAAACTGTCGTGGATGACATGGCATTAGGGTTTGCTCCTAACCTTTATTCTTGCTAAGAACTTCTCAAAATCTAGCTTATGACTACATTTAATTTTTTATTGTTAAAAATACGGTTTCATCTTCGTGTTCTCTAAACAGTGTTACTGGAGAAAACAAGCATTATGATGCACCGACTAATCCTGCCACACCTGCACGGCTACCAGGAGGAGCTTCTAGTGGCGCTGCTGTTGCTGTCGCTGCTAAGCTAGCTGATTTTTCATTGGGTGAGTCACTACCTTTTCCATTAAAAAGTTACTTTACTGTACTACTACTCTTGTTCCTAATTATTGTCTCATCCATCCAAAATAGTGTCCTAATTGTGGTGACTTTTCCAATATCAACAAAAACTTACCATTTTTTTCCACCAGTACCCTAATAAATCCTAACCATCTTTTTGTAATTATAAGTTTATTAATTAATCAAGTAGTAATAAATAAGGGTCTAATAGTCTTTTCATATCCTAATTATTTAAAAATTGGTTTGTTTGAAGGGATAAAGTTGGACAAATAATTAGGAACTGAGATAGTATTAAATTATGGATGGACATATATGCGTTGGTTGTACTGTTTATTATTGAATTGTGCATGGTACTAAATTTTCTTGTGAGAAAGCCTTGTGAGTTGAGTATATTAATATTGAACATGGAAAACTTATTAACTTTAACTGCATTTGTTTCAGATGATTTACTGTTCGGAATTTCAGACTTATTCATCTTGGGCATGATTAGTGTTTAAATTTGGTAAATCAGTACAAGCTATCATTCACCGTGCTCTCATCTAATTTTTGCTCACTAATCAATTAAAAGGATATGTTGAAAAGGAAATCTATTTGGCTTAAAGTCTTCTGCTTATAGACTATATTAGATTTTTAGTAATCAAATATTCCAGATAGAGTTGAAATTTTACTTTTTATTATTATTCCGTGACCAGCAATCTAATTTTTGGAATAGCTGATGTTTCCATGATTTGTTGCCACATAAGATCTCTTAGATATGAGTGTCCCTTGATATGTTTGGTTTTCTGTAGGTAAGTGGACCAACCCAAATTTGTACTTTTCCATATAAAATCTTTACCAAATTCCTCTTTAATTAAATAAAAAGCTCTCATCCCTACGAAATGTGTTTGGTACGTATTAATGACTTCATCCAGAACCTTCTGAGTTTGGTCAAAGTCACAGCACTTAGCCAAACTTGTAGAGAACACAATCATGTGAGGTGTAACTATGCTCTTGTTATTCTTTAACTGATATAGTGTTGTCGTTTGTAATGAAACCTTGGTAGGTTTACCACTGCTTATAATAATTTCTTCCGATGAGGAGAAAATATTAGTTTGATGATCCCATCATTTCTCGGGATATCATGATGAAAGTTTCAGTATACTAATTTTGACAAATATTTTATGCACATTTATGTATGTTGCGATTAACAAGTATAAATAACATGTATAAATATTAAGACTTTTTTGTGACAAGGTTGACTCTTTGTGCCCTGTTTTCAATGATGTAGAAATGTTTCTGTTAGATAATATAAATAGTTTACTTGCAAAATGTGACAGGCATAGATACTGATGGTGGTGTGAGACTGCCTGCTGGATATTGTGGCGTACTTGGCTTCCGACCATCTCATGGGACCGTCTCCCTTTCTGGGGTAGTTCCTGTTTCTGGAGTTCTTGACACAATAGGTATATATATCAAATATCATATCCGGACTTATGCATAAAGAGTTTTGGCTAATTGGAATATTTTTTATATTCTTTTATCTTGCCTTCGTATGGAGTGTTTATGTTCTATACCTTCACTTATTCTCAGTGTTACTCAGTTGGATTGACATAACAATTCTAATATGTAACATCTTTATTTTGTTGTTGTTTTTTTTTTTATATGGAGGGGTGGGTAGAGGGTATCTATAAGAATGTAAAACTGCAATGTCTGCACTCTCCACTGCATCATTTAGTAACTCTGGCACAGGTGAATGAAGTTTGCATTCGAGAACTCTTTGTCCCTATTATACTGGTAACACAAAGACTGTGCCGTGATAATATTATTGCTTTGTTTTGAAGAGGATTGCTACTATAGATCAGAATAGAAACTTTGACATGTGTAATTGTCAATGTTGTACGATATATACCATTAATATAGGAAGTTTAGGACCTGCCGACCTGATGAGAAAAGGTTGCAAGTCTAATTGAAGACATCATATAGCCTCTAAGTGAACATGACTTATATTCCAAACATGTTAACTGCAGGGTGGTTTGCGAAGGATCCCAGTGTACTTCGTCGTGTTGGCCACGTACTGTTGCAAGTCCCATATGCCTTACAACGCAATCCAAGGAGTATTGTGATTGCTGATGACTGTTTCCAGTTATCTAAGGTACCTGCAGAACGCATGACTCAGGTGGTGATAAAATCTATCGAGAAGCTATATGGAAGTATGATCCTTTCCCAGTTTCATTACATCTGCTGTCAATTGTGTTTCGATTCCTTCAGTATTTAAATTTTGCCTGTTATCTCAGATAGCTTATTTGGCTCACCTTTCAGGACAAGTTCTGAGGCATGAAAATCTAAGTGATTATATAAAGTTGAAGGTCCCAAGCTTACATAAATTCAATGTCATGCAAGCAAATGGAGAGGAGAAATCTCCCATAAGATTACTAGCAAATGTCATGCAGATGCTTAAGAGGTGAGGTCAGGTCATAGGTGACACTGAGGAAGCCACCTTGAATTACTGCAGTTTATTTATATGTTGTAATTATTATCGTGAAAATGAGTGTTCAGAAGGTGTCAAGTGAACTGATGAGAGGAAAATAGTGATTTTTCTCTTTAAGGGAGCCAGTGAGCCGGTGACAATATTGTGAAAAGAAAGGGGAAAGAGAGATAGTAAAATTAGTTAACATACGAATTGGGGATTTCATTAAGGAATAGTTACAGTTTCTTCTTCCTTATTGTTATATTTTGGGGTCAAAAAGAGCCGACCATGGCATGCTCCAAGCAAAACTAAGGTCTCAATTTATCTCAAGTAATCTAGGCAGAGCTAGCTCTCAGTTTGTGCAGGGAATTCCTATGCTCTAAATCCTACCGCCCTTGATCCCTTCTTAATGCACCTTTTGATGTTGTCTTCATGCCATTTTGATTATAATATTTGATAAGACGAGAGGTCTTCAACTTTGTGTTGCACTGGACCACCATTTTCTTTGTTATTATGTTATAGCTGAATAAAGTAAGGTTTAATACTTTAATATCCTGATTGAGAGTTATCAACTATGTGATGTCTGCGTCATTCATTTACATATATTTTGACATTTCATTGCAACCACTTAGAACGGCCCTCCTTACGGAATTCTCAATAATGTTCTTCTTTGTTGCTTGCATACAGCCATGAGTTCAGGCAAAATCATAATGAATGGATCAACTCTGTAAAGCCTACTCTGGATCCTGTTATCTCAGCACAAATACCGGAAGTGTTACATTTGACTGAAACAGACATAGAAAAATGTCAAACAATCAGGAGTGAGTTGCGTGCAGCTATAAGTTCCCTTTTAAAGGTACTCCTTTATGATGCTCCATTTTGATTAATTCTATATTGCTATATCTTTTGTGGGATATACTTGTATTGATCTATTACCAAATGGGGTATTGCAAAATGCACACAGATGTGGACAATAAGCACACATGCAACGATAAATTGTTTTCCAGATCTTCCAAGAAGTAAAAGTGTGGAATCTAATTTTTACGATTTCATGGTACAATTAGAAATTGGATTATAACCTAATTCTTTTTTATGGTACTATAAAAATGCACTATCTCTTTATTTAAGCTATTTCAACCTTTCATCTGCATGAGTTTCTATTTGTCACCACCCTTTCAGTGCACCTTATTTTTCTAATGTTATGTTTAGGACTTGTGAATTCCTGTTTATGGTACAATTAGAACGATCTATAGTGTAATTTAAAAATTCTTATGGTCCTACAATTTTTTTTTTCCTGAATAAACTATTTCAAACTTTGTCACCGCCTTGTACTGCACACCATTTTCTATGTTGTCTTTAAGATTTGTGAATTCCTGCTGCTTTAGAAAGATGTTATTCTTTCGATCTTGACAGATGCTTCTCTTAATTAGAAAGATGTCGCTTTCAGGAACTTCCATGCTAGTGGATTTTATAATTTCGCCAAGTATATCAGTAACACTAATGGTTTTAGTGTTTTACAATCCTCGAATCTCATTTGATGTCAGCACTCGGCATACTTAACTTCACTTTCTTATATTCAGCCATCTGTTATGACATTGTAGTTACGGAACTGATATCATAAAAAGAAGTGATACATAGATGTTGTGCTTCCTGTCATTATTATTGCTCCTTCAGTTTTTTATGGGAAGTATATCTGTTGTTAGGGCAACTACCTGAAATCCTATTTAGTGAATACTATTCAAGAGACTGAGCATGATTTTGATACTTCTTCTATTACGCTAATGCTTAAACATGCTGTAATCAGGATGACGGAATATTAGTTATCCCTACTTCTTTTGATCTTCCTCCAAAACCTAATGCCAAGGAGATCTATTCTGAGGAATACCTAATTCGAGCTACTACTCCATCAAGTTTAGCTAGTATGTCAGGCTGTTGCCAGGTTAAAGTTCCTATCTCTTTCCATATACATGGGCTTGTGTAATATCGCATATCATCTCTCGTCACTCTGCAGTACTTTTACCATTTCAGGTTACAGTGCCACTTGGCGTCCATGAAAAGTGCCAAGTTTCTTTGTCCCTGCTTGCAAGGCATGGGGGTGATAGGTTTCTTCTAGACACTCTGCAGACCATGTATGCATCTCTACAGGAACATGTTGATACAACTACGACACCTAAATCATCTAGCAAAGCAATAACAAATGAATCATCGGCTGATATGGCGAAAGAGAAGGTAAATCCTAATAATCATGTAATTTTATGTTAACATTAATTGCCTTTACAAGCTATCCATGATTATGAGCTGAGTATATTTTAATCTCTCTTTACATTATAAATTGGACTAGCGTGTGCATTTTTCAGATGCACACATATTAGAGAGAAGATTGCTAGCTACATGGTCCTTTCGTTGGAGCTCTCTATATTTTATGTGAAATATGAAAATTCTCATTATTATAATTACCAAATGATTATTGCAACTTTTGTTTTGTGCATCTTCCTCATGCACATGTAATCAGTAAACCCATGATTGCTTCATTTATCATCCACCCTGTGCTTGCTTGTTAAGGTGCACTGATTAGTTTAATCTTCTGATGTCCTATAAAGTTGTGTAGGTTGCCAAAGAAATCAGATTATATGCACATGGTTTATGTTTTCAAGCTATTTGATATCTTGTTAACGTTCTATAAATTTTAGGGCAATCAAGCGTTTAAAGATAAACAGTGGCAGAGGGCTATTGGATTTTATACAGAAGCCATTAAGCTCAATGGTAGCAATGCAACATATTACAGTAACAGATCTGCAGCTTATTTGGAGATTGGGAGGTATTTGAGTTGAGGAGAAATTCTTAATTTATTTCGTTTGCTTGGAAATTTTATGAACCTTTTAAACTTTCTTTCCAGTTTCATCCAAGCCGAAGCGGATTGTTCCCAAGCCATAGATCTTGATAAAAAGGTCTTCATCTTTCTCTCAACTTCTTATCACCCTGCTTGAGTTGGTCCTTTTTGGATGCATTTAACAACTCATTATTTGCTGTATGAAGATGTTGCCATCTATTTTTTTTAGCTTGCACCTAGCCTATATTTTGACTTTTGCGAGTTCATATGAAGCTTTAGCTTATTGTTTCCAAATGATACACATAAATGCATTTGGTGTGTTTTAAAGTTTAATTACTTAATTTCCTTCCAATTTTAGAAATGAAGAGGGTTGCAAAAGGTTGACAGATACCGTAAATTCCATCGTTTATGGACCAACCATAACTCAGGAGTTATCCATAATTATATTACATGATTTATATGCTATGTTCTTGACAATTCATATTTTATCCTTTGTGGTCTTGACTTTTTCTTCATTTTCAACCTAAAGAAATTCGATCAGATTCTCAAATGAGATTTTTATTTGTATATTTTATGGTCCATTTGTATAATTATATCTAGGTGGGAAATAGTGTGCTTTTATTGGCTGGTACTGCCCCCATTAATAATGTCTGTTCTGGACTTTATGCCTCTTTTAATCTTTTCCCACGCTCAAATAATTTCCTGCTCTTTGTTTGTTGGAGAACTTCTGTTTTCTGTGTTGGTTAGAAATAGTACATAGATATGTCTCCAATACATTCTTATCATGCTTGCAGAATGTGAAGGCCTATTTAAGGAGGGGAACAGCTCGAGAAATGTTGGGCTACTATAAAGGAGCAATGGAAGGTGTGCTCATTTCTTATACTTCTTTTAATAAATGGTATATGAATTTATTTTCAGGGAATTATAGAGTTTAAAATGAATATCTCCAAATATCATCTTGGAAATATTCTTGGGTGAGCCCGGAGATCAGTAATAATGTAATATTTCACATAATTTGATTTACTTAGGTTCCTATTTGACGAATATAAATTCTTGTTGCACCTTTGTTGTGTAATGCTTACCAAGTGGCATGCACTTCTCATTGATGTTTCTTTTACAATCATTTCTCAAACCAACTTGCCTTGCAGATTTCGGGTATGCACTTGTTCTTGAGCCAAACAATAAAAGAGCTTCTCAGTCTTTGGACAGGCTAAAGAAGCTGTTTCAGTAGTTCATATCATCAACCAAGCATCCAGAGAAAACCTCATCTTTCAAAGATGACATTTTGTGTAAAGAATGCATCGACTCTTTGATGGCGACAGTAAAAAAAAGTTCACAATTCCAGGCCATAAAGGAAGGCCTTATCATGCAAGCAAGAGGACCAGATGAAAGATATGGGCGTTTTGTGTAGCTCTAGGTTACATCGTCTGTTCGTTTATTATAGTGCCCTTTTTTGTCTGCATTGCGGCAGAGGTTATAATTCAAAGCCAGGTCATTTTTTTCGTTATTATTTGATGAAGTTTACAAAAATGATGCTTATTATCCTGGCATAGTTGATTTTGAAAGCTGCTGTTCGAATCTTAAGCATCTGAGTAGTGATCATAACTCCTCTTTCTTGACCCCCATTTTTCTCAGTGAAGAGTATTACACTTTGGTAGATCGTGTTGTGCTTTTAAGTGCTGATTGTTAATGTGATGATTACTGTATCTGTGCAAGTGTGCTTTTAAGCAGTTCATATTTTCTGCAACAACTTCCTTTAAACCTCTTCATCTTCAAAAAACAATCAAATGGTTCTTACAACCAGTCAGTAAGCACCAGCAGTCCGATTTGAGATGGTTTCCACAAATAAACAAGTATTATATGCAAATTAGGAAAGAACGATTGGCTTTTAAATATTTGGTTTTAGTTAAATTGATGAATTTTAAATATTTAGTAAAATTATTTTATTTGAAATTAATAAATTTATTTATTTATTTATTTTTAAATTATTTAAAATCTGAATGGTTCTATTTAGATGCTATTATTTGTGATGAGATAAATAAGTTTATCAGCTAAAATGGCTTGAGGTACTGTTGACAGTTTGAAAACGAATGTTTGCTTTGTCCTTTTAGAATGTAACTCTAAAGTTCAAATGAGCCCAAAGACTGGGGACACAGTTTGGACGGAGAACTGCCAGAATAATTTTATGGTTTATAAACTGTTTTTATAGTGTCTGGTAAAATGAAATGGTTGACAGTTTACAAATTTTTTTAATTTTTTTTATATTTTATAAGTGCAAAAAAAAAAGTCGAGATATGCTTATTTGTCTGCATAAAAAATTAGAAGATATATTTTTCTATTAAATTAAATTTATAAAATCAAAGAACTTATGGATAGCATTAGATAAACGTTTTAACATCAAATAAATTATTTAAAAATTACATCTTATAAATTTTTAAAATTATTTCTAAAATGGTAAAACTTGTAAGATATTTAAAGGGTATACTCCATCCGTTCCGGTATAAGTTGCTCGTTGCTTTTGGGCACACGAATTAAAGTAAAAGTGAAAAAGTATAAGTGATATGACGAAAAAAGTGAAAAAAATATAAGTGATGTGGTGAAAAAAGTGAAGAAATAATGAAAATAATAATAAAGTGAATATTAGTTTCCAGAAAAGGTAAAAAATCAAATGGAAAACATATAGTGTAACAGACGAAAATGACAAAATGAGCAACATATAATGAGACAGATGGAGTATAATTGCACAATTTTTTGGCTTCATGATTTTCATTAAAAATCTCAGTTTTTTAAAGGATTTCAATCCATTATCTCCAATTAGTCACTGATGATGTGTCTCGTTAAAACCCGTGAAATCTTATTATGTTGCTTTACATACAATTTAATTACCTTTGTTTTTTTAAATTTTCACATCATATATTACACAAATTAATGATAAAAAAAAAAATCTACCTCTAGAAAGGAAAACACATTTTTAATCAGTTGATAGCACTCAATATCAGATTCATATGATACAAATCAATTCATGCTCTTGAAAGAGCACCCAAAAACTCTAATAAATAATTTCCTATATGCCACAATGAACAACAGAATTTCTTGCAATGGTCCATGGTGCTTCTTCGTGCAAACCCTAAAAAAAATCACTCAAATTACCTATATGATACAGTACTATTAAAAAAAATTCATGCGCTTAGCAAAACATGTCATCGATTGTCGATTGGAGATGAAAAACTTATATCGAATTAAATTCCTTTAAAATAAAATTGTTTTAATAAAAATCATGAAGTTGAGGATTAAATGTTAAACGGTAGTTTTATATAACCAATATGTGTGCAAGTGCAATTGTTTAAGATTCAATTTGGATGGATGGATTTGAAAATGAATGGATTTAAACAAAAATACATGTATAAAAACATACATTTTAAGTTAGGAATTATAAAGAGATGGGAGATAAGGGAAAAAGTAAGAAAAATGAGAGATGGAAAGAGGTAGATGGGAGAGATTTCAAATGACATGAGTTTGAAGAGGATTTAGAATTCCTCCATTTTAAACATAAAATAAAATTTAAGTATTTGTAAATTCATGGAGAGAGTGGTTATCTATGTGTGAAATCCATGGATTTCAAATCCACCCATCCAAATGGAGTCTAAAATTATATGATATTAATACTAATAAGTGAAAACAACCCATTAATACCTTTTAATAAAATAAGTAATATCATATAAAAATGCACCTAAATTATGCATATAAATATTTGCTTAAAATATAAGAAACCAGACATCTCTAACCTGATATAAATTAACACCAATTTAACACATTAATGTTTCGTGTTTAGATTGGAGTAAAGATCCCAGACGTTCTTTGGTCTGGACGATCGAGACTTTGGAGGGTTAAAAATCTCATTAGTCACTTTAGGTAAGAGTTGGAGTACTTTGATTTTTTTACTAAAACCCATAGAAAAAAAAAAAAAAACGCCGTGCCTCACATCGCACTTTAATTTCTCTATCTAGAGTGTGATTGCTTTAAACGATAAAATTATTTATCCATCCATATCATATTTTGAAAGGATTGATAACTTTATCTTTCGAAACAAACACATCTAAAGAGATTAAAGATATGAAACATTATCATTACATGCTTTAATTGATGTTAGTCAACTTGAATAAATTGGCAATAGAAACTTTTGATTTGATAAAATTTCCTCCTGAAATCCAACCAAAGATGTATATATATCAGTACTCAACTTAAGCCTCATCTGTGGGTTTGATTTGATAAATTCATCCTCAAATCCAATCAAAGATATATATATATGTATGTAGGGATGTACATGAGTCCAGCCGTTCGTGATCTGTTCGGGTCTCGGCTCGAAAAATGATCGTTTGAGTTTGTTTGTTAAATTCACGAGTCGAGCTCGAGCCCGAATTCAAGCTCGATTATTTTATCGAGCTGAGCTCGAGCCTGATGGTATTCGGTTTGAAAGCTCGCGAATAGGCTTGATTATAAAGCTTGCGAACATGCTCGTGAATAAGCTCGTGAATAAGCTCGCGAATATACTCGATAATAAGTTCGTGAACAGACTCGATTAATTATTTTATTATACTAAATAAATAATATATATGTATATACTTAGTATGTAAACCCATAAATTTTGTGGTATTAAATAAAAAATTGTATATACAACAAAAAGTTATATATTTTTATTATGTAAATAAGATAATTCATTTTTATTTGGTTTATTAATATTTTGTATTGATATAATTAAATATTATACAAATCAAATTTCAAGTTAATCAATTAAGTCAAATAAAAATAATTTATCTTCTGTAAAGTAATAAAATATATTTTATAACTAAAAACTTCAAATTTATCTTGTTTATAGAATTTAAATTAGGGTCACAATTACAAAAATTTTATAAGATTTGATTTTGTCATATTTGAAAAAAAAATTAAGAAATATATAAGACTTAGTTTGTTTTCTTTAAACGGAATCAAGAAAGAATTGAATAAAAAAAAATTCATAATTATATAAGTATGTTAAAAGAAAATCAATAACATAATATTTTATAAGATTTATTTTGTAAAGATTAAAAAAAATAAAAAAGGATATCATAAAAGAGGATTAGATAAATAAAATTAAGACATAATGTTCCATAAGATTTATTTTGTTATGATTAATTGATTAAAGAAAGAAATATTTTAAGATTTAGTCACTCATGATAATAATATGATTAGATCTGCAAATAATTTATAAAAACAACAATTATGTGTTACTAAAATTTATCAATAAAATAAATATTAAATAATTACATGTAGATGAAAAAATATTTATATTGAGATAAAGTCACACAAAGTGGACGGTCCAGAAAAAATTAAAAAGAAGAGAAGGAAAAAAAAAAACTGATGCAATACCTTAAAAAATAATAACACCTATTCTATCATTACGTTTTATTAAAATTTATAGATTAGATAAGACGATAGAATAGAATGAACGAAAGTAGATTAGATAAGACGATAGAATAGAATGAATGAAAGTAAATAAAGATTACATATTTATATAAGATATAAAATAAAACTAATGGATGTAATTAATACGCTTAAAATATGAGTTGAAAGCTATGTCAAGTTTTTACTTTATCCATATTGTTGTGTAACCTAAAAAAATCAAATTTAAAAAATAAAAATATTAGTGTTATTGAACAATTGGGATAAAAAATCAAATTAAAAAATAAAAATATTAGTGTTTGGAATAAATTTATTTTGAACAATTTATTATCTTTGTTTAAATTTTAAGTTAGTTGTTGGCTTTTGCTTGATATCGCTTACTATTTTATTTTTTTTGTTAGATATTGAATTATTGAAAATATATTTTATTTTTGTATATTTTTAATAAGCTTTTTAAGCCTAGCTCGAACTATGCAAACGAGTTTTTTTCGAGTCAATCTTGAACCATGGAAACGAGCTTTTTTTCGAGCCGAACTCTAACTATGTAAACGAGTTTTTTTCCGAGTCAGGCTCAAACTATGAAATGAGCTTTTTTTCGAGCTGAACTCGAACTATGGAAACGAGTTTTTTTTCGAGCTGAGCTCGAGCTATTCGCGAGTTAAAGTTTTACACACGAGCCGAGCTCAAGCTCAATTATTAGAGTTCGAGCCGAGCTCGAACCTATAACCGAGCAAACGAGCCGAGCTCGAGCTTGATAGTATTCGGCTCGGTTCATTTACACCCCTATATGTATGTATATATCAGTGCTCAACTTAAGCCCGAACAAAAAGCATCATCTGTGGGTTCTTCTTACCAGTATCTATACTAAGAATATAAACTGCAGAAACTTTACTAGAACAAACAGGCATCAAAATCATCGTCAAAGAGTTGATCCAACTGTTCGTCTGTCCACTGTGGCTGAGAGGCTTTCTTTTGCATCTCAACAACTTCACAGCTTTCTTCATCTCTGCACTTTGTGAAGGAGCTGTTCATATTGTCAGTGTTAGCACTGCATTTTTTTGCATCCTTCTCGCCGCCTTTGACAATGTTTCCATCACCAGCTATGTCATTACCTGTATGTTGGCTTAAATTTATTTGCTCCCTCTGGGCTGAACTTACGTTGTTGGATTGAGCACTTTCAGTGAAAAGATTCTGTCTCTGGATTGCGCCACGTTTTGGAGAATTCTCACTTCTTGAGCATTGGCTCTTCTCAGTGTCCTCCCATCTCACATTTGGTGTAACAGATGTCATCCCTGCTGTTTTGGCTTTAGTGTGTGCGTGAAAGAGGGAGAGATCACTATTACCAGGATCTGAATATTGGACGGGAGGGACAGAGTTGCATGGTGTTGAGGTAGAGTCACTGTTTTGGCAGAATACCTGCAGATTTAACCCATATGTGGAAAGTGAGATAAGCTACCAATGTATGCTGAGTAATAATGTTTTATCGAGATACAATGTGCACAACACGTGCATGGAGACTACTCAACTATCATATTATATTTTAAACAGATCATGGTCTCTTACAACCAATTGAACGGAAGCGGAGTTTATGATGGATTTCAGCAGAATATATATATACTCATTCATGGGAAAAGCCAGTTTAGAGATAAGATATGGGCTCACGCTTTTCTGATATCATAATTCCTGCAGACAATAAACAAGCATTGACATGCAAACATCCAGAATTAACAACAATTATACAGTCTTCCTCACAATATACACATTTATGAAAAATTCTTCAGGACCAAAACAGTTGCTAGATGATCTGTTCTACTATTTTAACCTATTCTACAAAAATCATAAATGAGTAGTAATGCAAGAAAAAATAAGCTGTAGCATTGGGGTTGATACATATGTCAACGAGTCAACATCAGATATTCAATAACTCTACCACCTCAGTCATTGATAATCACTACTCAAAATCTCACATATGAATGACCCAAAAAAACACACGCAACATCTCATACAATTTGGGTGAAACAAGTACGGTAACACTATGCATCAAAGGGACAAAAATATGTATCAGAGGAATTCAAGTCTTTTACGTCTCTCAGATTTACAAATCAAGAGTAGGGTTCTTGTATCCATTACAATTAAGCAGCTCTCATATTGCCGTTGTTGAGTAGCATGAGAGATTACAACTAAAGAAATCTACAAGCAGCTCAAGTCGCAGTAACACCTTGCTTCACAGATAATAGCATCGATTCAATTGGAATTGACATAATAGGATACTTTGTCTATAAAGCTCACACCTTCGTGTAGCAATTGCTTTTAAATTAGTATCATTAGTGTAATTCCCTCACAGCTCTTCATTACTCGTCTAATCTAGGTCACCATATATATTTGCCTTAGAACATTATATATAGAGAAGTTCAATGATACAATAATAAACTGCATTTGCTGCAGACCCCAATAGAAGACAACATTACTAGAGAACTTCATTTGTTGCAGTGCACAATAGAACTCGTGTACAACTCTTGGCTATATGATTCATCACATTGAATAAAGTGTACCTTCACCAAATTTCTCTCTGTGATATTAAGATAATGTGTAGACCTTACAGGAGAAAATATTGCAACCTGAAATGCAACTTTTAATAGTCATTAAAAATGAAAAATATAATGTATGCTGAAACTATTTGATAGTGTTAAAAGAAAGTCTGAAACTATAATTGGATAATACCTCTTTAAGTATTAGAACTGTACCAATAGTCAAGTTCTTCCGAAACTCGCCCTGGGAGAGCACCTCATGATGAACACTAGCGCCAACTGTGCCAGTGGGATCCTAAACTTGGAAGATGATCAAATCAAACATAAACTAGTATATATTGTAATTATTGTTATGGCAGATTGGCAGTCTATTGTACCTTCAACAACACCATCAAACCTCCAAAACCATTAGGAGTGCATGACTTGATAACAGCCACAACCTAATACAAGAATCATACATGTTATGGGTAGTGTAGAGGTTTTCCGAATCTATATATACAAGAGACCCTATATAGCTTTAGAAAACAACCAGGATTCAATTATGTCAATATGTGAACAGGAAAACTGCAACCAATAGAAGTTTTCCCCTACAATTTCATAAGTATACCAATCGAAATCATACAAGTCATAAACCAGAAAATCCCTGCTTTCTTGTACACATTTTTATGCACCGATTGTAGTTTCGCCTCTATCAGATTTCGCAGCTTCAAGCCTGCCTACGTAGTAATCTTGTGCTTGTGCCTGGCTACATTTATTTGAATCAATTAATTGGCCAGAATTCCAAATTCAAAAGAAGAACGGCTTATGGCTCATGAAGAGATCGACTGGACTTCCATTATAATTCCACACAGCCAATCTCTTTCTCTCTCTCCTTCTCCCTCGGGAAGTTCAAATTTGTTTGGGTATGAATGTGTTTCTGTTTTTTTATTTTTTTACTCAATACCTACCTGAATGACCTTCTTATTGTTGCCCCATCTTTTGATAGAGCTTATTGGCGTACTTGGAATCAAACCATTTTCAGCGCCTACAGAAACCAAAAACAAAGATTACGTAAACGAAATTGAATTTTATGTAAAATCACGCATATAACTACAGTAATATACGGAAAAATCTCAGATCAAAAGGTTGCTTAAAAATCAACCCGCCATTTGGCAGAAATCACAAACCCAAAAAAACCAATGAAGTTCGAGTGCACAAAATCACAGTACCGAGAAATTGGAGGGCGGAAAGCCAAGGATGGCGAGTGAATTCATCATCAAATTCCGCCGTGTCTTCTATTGCCCGCTGTATGTACTCTTGGGTAGAAAGTATGCCGTTATCATGAACACTACCATTAAAACCCTCGCAAGTATCATCCTGATTGCCGGGGAAATTTTGATTCTGACGGTCGTTATTTTTGCGAATCATTGCGGCTTGAACTGCTCCGGCGGGTCCAGGAATAGTGCGACTGTGGCAAGCGGCGAATGGCGGCGGTTGCTCTGGCTCAGTGTGGTGTTTTCTAGGCGATACTGGTTGCGAAAGAGGATTTACGGAAGCGGTGGAGTCGGAGGTGGGACGTCGTCGTTTGCAAGGTCGGAGGAGAGAAGGGAGATCAGAATCGTCTAGATCTAAAGCTTCCTCCCATGGCTCCACCTCCATTTTTTGTGTGTTCTACTTGGAGGGAAATTGCTACGGAGCCCCGAGGAGTTGGACCTTTAGCGTTGTCCGGTTCGGCTAATTTTCACTTCGGCCGGGTTCAGTTTTACTTTTAAGATCAAATTTAAATAATGGAAGAATTTAATTAAGGTCCAAATTTTAAGTCAAGTCTCGATTTAAGATTTTAATTTTGAAGTGTCTCAAATTAAAATTTACATTTTAATTTTTATTCAATTTAAGATCTAATTTTAATATTTTTGTCTCACCTTAAAATCTTAAATTGAGACTTACCTTAAAACACTCCAACTGCCGATGCCCGGGAGCAGACCAGGCCCACCCAGGGCACCCAAACCAGGGGGGGTTACAGCGCCCTCCCCACCGAGCAGGAGGCGAGCTCGGCACAAGCCCGTCAGCGTAGGGAGAGGACGGGCAAAGCCAAAATGGTGGAGGAAGATCCCGCTCCTTACACCGGAAGGGAGTCGGCCTACACCGGGGCATCTGACACCCACCAATCACAAAGGAGGGAAGTCCTCCAAGGCCGCCTGGGCCTGAGATACGGGGAAAACGAGCGGACGGCAGCCCCAGCTGCGTCCCACGGGGACTCCGAACAGCAGCCACGCAGATCAGCCCACGAAAGGCTGAGGAGGCCCGCCACTGACCGGCTAGGCCCCCACGGTGGACGCCAATTCCAGCCCGCCACTGAGAGGTCATCCCAGAGTGAGGCACCTCGGGGACGTGCGTCAGCGAGACACACGACCTTTGAGCAGCCTCCGCCGGAGGTGACCCGGGATGACGAGCTGGCCTCATTGAAAAAGGCCATTGAAATGCTACAAGCACAAGTAGCAGCCAAGTCTGGCGGACCTGACTCCACAATTCTCCCCACATCTCAATTGGCACCTGCCATTCTCCGCGCGCCGGTCCAGAAGAAAGTCCAATTCCCGGTGATGTCCGCGTACGAGGGCGAATCTGACCCGAAAGTCCATCTGGCCAAGTATGCAGACTTCATGATTTCAGTTGGCGCCACCGACCCCACCCAGTGCCGGAACTTCCCGCTGACCCTAGGGGATCTAGCCCACTGCTGGTTCTCTTCACTCGTCCCGGGGTCAATCTGCTCATTTGGCCAACTCTCTCGGGAATTCCTGGCCCACTTCTCTGGTTTCGGATCCTACCTTACCCAGAAGCACCGACTCGCCAACATCTATCAAGGCGAGAACGAGACCGACCAGCAGTACCTGGAAAGGTTCGACAAAATTCTGCTGGAAGGCGAGCCGGTAAGTGAGGACACCAAGGTCGTCGCAGCGATGACCGGACTCAGGAGGGGCACCGACCTCTGGAAGGAGATGCACCTCGCATGTCCCAACACTTACAGTGAATTCCGTCACAAGGCGGGGGTGTTCGTGGCTATGCAGGAGGCACTACTGAAAGAAGTTGGTGCCCACGAAGAAAGGAAGCCATACGGGAAGAAGTCCGGGGGCACCTACAAAGCTCCCCGGAACTTAAAAGCCTTTGGCGAGGGAGACGAGCTCAAAGAAAAGCTCAACCAGGTCCTCACTGTCTCCGTTGACCACGTCTTCACTGCCGTCAAAGGCAAGGCCATGCTGGAAGAGCCAAGGCGAATCCGTCAGGACCGCACGAAGCTCAACCCAACAAATTCTGTGCCTACCATCAGGCTATCGGCCACTTCACCAGCGAGTGCCGAGACCTCCTCAAGCAACTCTGGAAATTTTACGAGGATGGGAAGCTTGCCGAGTTCGTGAAGAAAGCCCCAGCTAAGAGGCCGAGGTTTGAAAGGAGGGCTACCTCCGATGATGAAGAGGAGGAAGCAGACCAACCTGGTCCCCACAATAGACGGAGGGCACCTCCCCAGCCTCAGCAAAACTTGTAGCCCACCCGAGAGCTCCTAGTTCTCGAGGAGGAAATCAGAGCTGCCGGAGGTCTCCAGGACGGGGGATCCTCCATATCCAGGAGAAAGAGGAAGGCCGAAATCCGGGCCATAAACCAAGTCCAGGAAGGCAGCTTCGGCCCTAGGTCCGCCTCACAGCTTACTGATGAGCTGACATTTTCCTCAGCGGACCTGGAGGGGGTACTGATGCCCCACAACGACTCGTTGGTGATAACCGCCAACATCATGAACGTCCGAGTTCACAGGCTACTTGTGGACACCGGCGCGTTCACCAACATTCTCTTCAAATCCACCTTAGATGCCTTAGGTGATTTGAGTCATATCTGGAACCTAGCAATGCTAGGATAGTGGTGTTCGGAGAAGCTGTAACCGTCCCCCTAGGTAGTGTCAGGTTGAGCGTCCAGCTTGTATCGGCCGAGGATCCCGAAAGGAGACTGACTAGGCTCATAGATTTCCTAGTTGTCGACCAGCAGTCTTCCTACAACGGGTTCCTTGGTCGCCCGTTTATTAATGAATTCAAAGTGGCGTGTTCGACCTACTACTACTGTTTAAAATTCCCAACTCCAAAAGGTGCCGGAACTATAAAAGGTGACCAGAAAAAGGCCCGAGAGTGTTTACTCCAAATGAAAGATGGCCAGGTCAAAAAAGCGGTGACACGAGTCCAAGTCCTTGAGGAGGACATACAGATTCCTACAGACGAGCCAAACATCCTAGACGTCATCTCGGTCGAAACTTAGATGATGAAGGTAGGCGATTTGTCAGAAATCAACCAAGGCACTGGACCTGTGCAAGACACACAACCGACACCAATGGAGGACTTGGAAGAAACCCGAGTGTTGAGACCTGCGCAGGGGTCAGTACCTGCGCAGGAGCAACAACCTGCTCCCATGGAGGTGGTTGATGAAGCCCAAGATGGGCACGAGCCTGCGCAGATGTCACAAGAGGAGTGGGACGAGTTCATCAGCGACCCGAGGTGGAAAAGTCAAAAGAGAAAAGCCACCCCCATGGAAGAATTGACGGCACTCCCGGTAGACCCGGAAAGGGACTTAGAACTTTTCATCGGTTCTGAGTTACCTGAACCGTACCGGTCGAGGATGGAGATGTTCTTGATGACCAACCTAGACGTGTTTACCTGGTCCCACGAAGACATGACGGGGATCCCGTTGGAACATGCTTGCCACAGACTTAACATAGATCCGAAGAGGAGACCCGTACACCAAAAGCGGAGGAAGTATGGACCAGACAAGTACGCAGCTTTAACTGTTGAGGTGGAGAAGTTGTTAGACAACAAGCTCATCAAGGAAGCTTTATGTCCACAGTGGGTCTCAAACCCCGTCCTGGTGAAGAAACACAATGGGACGTGGAGACTCTGCATTGACTTCACGGACCTGAACAAAGCATGCCCAAAGGACAACTTCCCACTGCCTCACATCGATCAGCTGGTGGATAGCACCGCAGGCCATGCGATGATGACATTCATGGATGCTTTTGCGGGCTATCACCAGATAGCTCTACACCCAGATGACCAGGAACATACGGCGTTCTACACCAACAAAAACATGTATTGCTGGGAAAGAATGTCGTTCGGACTCATCAACGCTGGAGCCACCTACCAAAGATTGGTGAACAAAATGTTTGACCAACACATTGGCAAATCCATGGAGGTGTACGTAGATGACATAGTTGTCAAGAGTCTGAGAAAGGAGGACCACCTGGACCACCTAAAATAGACCTTCGACATACTGCGCCACTACAACATGAAGTTAAACCCCAAAAAGACCAGTTTCGGCGTACACTCCGGAAAGTTCCTGGGGCACCTAGTTAGCCAGCGTGGAATTGAGGTCAACCCAACACAGGTCCAATGCATAATCGAGATGGGTGTACCCGATTCCGTCCAAAAAATTCAAAGGCTGACTGGGTGCATGGCAGCCCTGAACAGATTCATCTCCAGGTCCGGTGACCGAAATCGTCCGTTCTTCGAGGCAATTAAGGCAAACACACGGAGGTACAAAGAGGCGGCCAAAGCCAACAAGCTCTATCTCAAAAATCACTTCGTGTGGACAAGTGAATGCCAACGAGCCTTCGAAGACATCAAAACATACCTAGCGGATACACAGGTCCTGTCAAAACCGATACCTGAAGAGAAGCTGTATCTTTACCTAGCTGCGTCAGAGGTGGCCATCAGCTCCGTCCTGGTCCGAGAAGAGGCGAAAACGCACCTACCAGTGTACTACGTGAGCCAAGTCCTACACGAAGCTGAGTTGCGATACACCCCAACAGAGAAGCTGGCTTATGCACTAGTGATGAGTGTTAGAAAATTGAGGCCCTACTTCTTTGACCACCCAGTAGAGGTGCTGACAACGTTCCCACTACGTCAAATATTAAAGCGCCCAGACACCGCCAGACGCCTGCTGAAATGGTCACTAGAGATCAGCCAATACGGTATAACCTACGCACCCCGAACAACGATCAAGGGACAAGCACTTGCCGATTTCATCGTCGAGCTAACTTTCCCACAAGATCAGACGAGGGGGCGTATAGCTCCGTGGCATCTTTACGTGGACGGATCATCAACCAGCGTAGCAGCAGGCACCGGCGTGGTCCTGATCAGCCCGAACAGACAAGTCTTCACCTCCGCAATTCGGTTCGACTTTCGAGCAACCAACAACGAGGCAGAATATGAAGCACTGATAGCGGGACTTAGGCTATCATTAGCTGTGGGGGCAACCAATCTTCAAGTTTTCGGAGATTCCCAGCTAATAATATCCCAAGTCCGGGGGGAATATGAGGCAAAAGACCAGCAGATGATGACCTACCAGAAGATAGCCGCGCATCTGATCTCGATGTTTACGCATGTTTACATCAATCAGATACCGCGGCTAGAAAACACGCAAGCAGATGCTCTAGCCCGGCTAGCTACTAGCAACGGCGAGGCCAAATTCACGGAGGTTGTGATCACCACACTGAAAAACCCCTCGACGTCCGATTACAAGATAAATCAAACCTCGAGTGGGGGGCAGGAGAATAGTGAAGATGGTGAAGATTGGCGCACTCCAATCCAAAAATATTTGGCAGACGGAACAACCCCCGTAGACACCTGAGAAGCTAGCTGGCTAGCAAAGCAAGCTGCCAGATATACGCTGCTGGATGGCCAACTCTACAAACGTGGATTCTCTCTACCCCTACTCAAGTGCCTAACTAGGAAACAGGGGTCCGAAGTGTTAGAAGAAATTCACGAAGGGATTTGCGGGAGTCACGCTGGGGGGCAAGCATTGGCATACAAGACGATCAGGCAGGGCTACTACTGGCCCACTCTTCGCAAAGATGCCATCAGCTTCGCTCGAAGGTGCCGAAAGTGCCAACTTTTTGCACCTAACATCCACTCCCCAGCCAACCAGCTGAAATCGGTTTTCAGCCCATGGCCTTTCGTGAAATGGGGAATCGACTTGATCGGCCCATTTCCACCTGGCAGAGGCGGTGTAAAGTTTGCTGTTGTAGCAGTAGACTACTACACTAAGTGGGCTGAGGCCGAAGCTCTCACAACTATAACCCAAGAAAGGATGATCAGCTTCATTTGGAAAAACCTGATCTGCAGATTTGGGCTCCCGCAGTCGGTCATCACTGATAACGGAAGGTAGTTCGACGGACAGAAGCTGAGGGACTTCTGCAGTTCATGGAACATCAAGAAGCACTACTCAACTCCATATTATCCCCAGTCGAACGGCCAGGTCGAGGCGGTGAACAAGATTCTGAAACACATATTGAAGCTCCGCCTCGAGGAAAAGAAAGGGAGCTGGGCAGACGAACTCCCAGAGGTCTTATGGTCTTATAGAACTTCCTATAGGGCCAGCACCGGGGAGACCCCGTTTGCCCTAGCCTTCGGGACTGAAGCCGTAGTCCCGGTTGAAGTCCAGAACAAGACTTGGAAGGTGGTGGGGTATGATGAAGAAAAGAATGATGAAGCCCTAGCTGTAGAGAAGGATCTGATCGAAGAGACCAGAGCTTCGTCAGAAATGAAGAACGCCACCTACAAGCGTAGAGCTGAAAAGTATTACAACTCTCAGGTCCGAGACCGAAAATTCAGGGTCGGAGACCTGGTGTTGAAAAAGAAATTAATGACCCCACCAGGTGTATTCGGTTCAAACTGGGAAGGACCATTCCGGGTCACCGCAGCCTGGCCAAACAGTACCTATGATCTAGAAGACGCAGAAGGCAAAGCTTCGTCATACACCTGGAGCGCGGCAAACTTGAAAAAGTTCTACCAATAGACTAGGATCCTGTAATAGACTAGTCGAGAGTTTGCATCAGAAATGTCGATAGCAACCGATGTAAATTACGTTGCTATAAAAAGTCAGGAAAATTCAGAAAAATTCCCAAGTGTTGGGACCTGTGTAGCTCTCCAACCAGGCGAGCTGCACCAGATCGCCCATTACTCTAAGGAGCTCGCCAAGCCCAGCTCGCCCACGTACTCGAAAATCCGCAGTACGCCAAGACCAAGGTCCCAAGCGTTGTAATTAAATAGCTCGAAGGCAAAGGCCAAAGTGCCCAAGGTCGCGAAGGTACCCTTCTTAAAGGGTTGCTAAGCACCTATTGCCACAAATTAAAAAAATTCACGAAAAAGACGAAAAACGTCTAAGGCAAGGTTCATGAAACCCAATGGCCCAACGTGAATCAATCGAAGTGCAGTTCGCTGCCCTAAGTGGCCTAAGACGAGCAATTCGCCGCCCTAAGCGGCGTAAGACGAAGAACACGCACTCTAAAAATAGAGGTACAATTCGTAGTCGAAAGTGACGTAAAACGAACGATTCGCTTCTCAAAGAAGAATAAGACGAACAATTATGTACCAGGAAAATAAACAAGAACGAGCTATTTAGAAAATTATAACGTAAAGGCGCAAATACATAAATGAAAAGAGTTGGACAAAAAACGCTCGACTTATATTCAAAAGATACTTAAGAGATTTTCAAGCAAAAAATATACTTGAAAAAATCCCAAGTATGAGTAGCAGTGCTGGCCACAAAGGCCGACCAGCTGGCCATCTTTGAACTACAAAAAGCTCCTTCTGGGCGAGCTGCACGTGCCCGGCGAGCTAGATCTACTTAAAACAAAAATTAAGAGCTACAAAAATGGAGCTCCTTCTGGGCGAGCTCCACAACCCGGCGACCTATCATAACTCGGAAAATAAAAACTAAACTAGGAAAGCAATAGGGAAATCAGCCTAAGCCTCGGGATCGGCGACCTCTGGAGCAGGGGCGGCCTGGCTGATGGGAAGGGCAAGCTCGACATCCGAGGTGATGTTCCCAGAAAGTCCACTGGTGTCGAGCTCACTTACGTTGATCATCGCATCCCCGCAGACCTCCTGCATCTGCTCCATCGTCAGCGGGACCTCGCCTCCAGCATCCCCCTCAGCACCCTCAGCCTCCTGGGCAAGGTCGGCAGTCAAGACCTGCTTCGTCTGAATGATGTTGAATTTTTGACGAGCAGCGTCAAGATTGATCCCATAACCCGCGAGGTCTCCGATGTTCAGCTCCGTGCCGGGGGGGATCGTGGACTTCTCCAAGCAATCTTCGAATTAGCTGACAAGGGCTTCCCACTCACTATCATTATTGATCCGCGCCCATTGGAAGGAGCGGATAACTTCAGCAAAGCATAGCACGTAGCCCTTGTCAGTGGCGACCACCTCAGCGAGCTCCAATGCCTCAGGCGTGATGGCGACATCGGAGCGACTCTTGAGCTCAGCGATCTCTAGGGCCTTGGCGGCAACCTCCTCCCTCAGCCTCTGATACTCCTCCGAATTTCCCCGGCTCTGATCCCGAAGGACCCCTACCTCAACCCGAGTCAGAGTGAGCTCCGCGTCCCGGGTGGCAAGTGTTCGACGAGCTTCCTCGAGCTCGGCCTGTTGCTGGCGGAGGTCAGCTTGAAGTTTCTCTGCTTTCTTAATAGCGAGCCGCTCCGCCTCCAGTGAGGCCTTCGCCTTGGTCTCCGCCCTCGCGAGCTCTTCGAGAGCCTTCTTCCGCTCGTCACCCACCTTAGTGAGCGCCCTCTTCGTGTAGTGGCGAGCTCTGTCCGCGGTGGTGACCTCATCGGTAACGAGCTGGGCCGCCGCCATCGCTGCACAGGCATAGTGCATCGCCAACCTCGCCTTGTCGGCGGGCTTTTGCCTCTCGATCATGGCGAGCTCTGAGGCGGAGAGGTACTTGGGGCCCTCAGTAAATATCCGGCGAGCTGACCCCTCTGGAAGATCCCTTGACGAGCTCAGGGCCTTGCACCGCTCGGCGGTGTGAAGAGATTCAGGTCGTTGCGGGAGCTCGGCATGAGTATACCTGCACATGCTTGAATCAGTTAGCAAAAATCACGAAAATCACAATGGCTTCCAACTTCAAAAGAGGTCGCCCACTTATCCGAACCTATCAGGGTTGAGCCCGAGAAGGGTATCATCCCGAATAGGGACCCCGTAGGGAGACGGCGAGGGCGCACTCTGAGGAGTTGGAGGCGCCTGAGAAGGTTGAGTAGCGAGAGCTCGCCCTGACCCTGCTTGTGTCGATTCGGAGCCGCCTCACCCGCTATGCTCGATGGGGCCGCCCTCAGCCCTAACTCGCTTGGCGGGGCGAGCTTCTTCTTCACTTACCCGCGAGCCATCCCCTCGGTGGAGAGCTCGCCTCGTCTGGTGAAGTGGAGGGGGTTGGGTGCCCCGTTCGAGGTCCGAACCTCGGCCCGCCCCTTTCTTGGCGCTGGCGGCCTTCTCCTTTGTTTGGGGAGGCGCAGAGGTCCTCTGGGAGCCAGTGCCCCCAGCCTTATCAGTGGCTTTGGCGAGCTCCAATTTCTTCGTGGCGTCCAAGACTGCTCCCGAGGGGATGCCTTCCCTCCCCGGACGAGGTTTACCCATCCTTAGCTGCCGAGCTAGGAAGTGGTAGGCTTCGGGAATTTCAACGGGCGGGAGCCCGACAGCGGGACCTACACCTGCACGATAAATGATCAAGTAAATCCGGCGACCTCAACGTTTGAGATAGCGAGCTGTGGGAAATTCATAATGGAAAAAGTTTAAAACCTTGATCAGCGAGGTGGTGTGGTGAGGTGATGAGGCCGGCGAGCTTGCGACAGTGATGTTGGCACAAATGTTCGATCTCGCGATCTCTCTTTTCTCGCAAACAACACACTGTCCGCACGAACTCGAAGCCAATTGAAATCTCCGGCTTCCCGCGGCTCGACTTGTGGCGCTTCAAACCTGCAAAAACATAGATTAGGTTAGTAATCTAATCCAACGCACACACGCTAAGAAATGCCACCTACAGCTCGCCTCCCCGTAAGTCTCGGGAGTAGGGATGCGCCCTCCATGACCATTAGAAGCTCGCCAGTCTCCCCCAATAAAGAAGAACTGCTCCTTCCAGTCCCGAATTTTATTGGGGAGGTCGCCCAAGAATTTGCCTCCCGGGCGAGCTTGAAAAGAGTAGTATCCCTTCCCCTCCCTTACTTGTCGGATCATATTGAAGAGCTCGCTGATCTCTGCCGTACTCAGCCGATTTTCATAGCCCTCGAGGCCGAAGACGGTCAGAGCTGCCAACAGATTACTCCATGCGTTCGGAGTAAGTTGTGTAATGGCAAGGCCTGTGTCCGCCAGAAACTGCCCGATGATAGGGTGAAGGGGGAGGGTGAGCCCGGCCTTCAGAGTGTGATAGTTCATGGCTGTGAGTCCGGCAGGGGGGAGGTCGGCTCGCTCTTTCTCCTCAGCGGCGTACATAAATATATCCAACGAAATACGGAACCGCCTCCGAATATCCGGGAGGGCAAACTCACTGACGATGCTCTCCACCCCGTTTGCCTTGAGGTCTGACTTGCCACCGGCCTTTCGGATCGGAGCTCGCCGGGGTAAGGGGAAGCTCGCCCCGTGGGCTCTCACATATTCGTTCCAGTCGAACTCATTCACGACCTCGATAGAGGTTTGATGTTCCGGAAGCTTGGGAAAGGGAAAGTCGATGAAACGGAGATATTCATAAGTGACCTCCGTCCCCATATCCTGGCCGACCTCTTCGTCGACCTCGCGGGCTAGCTAGCCAGTAATGTCGCCGGCCCCAACCTCGGCGACCTCCTCCCGGGTATCGGTCTCGGCGACCTCTTCTTCGTCCAGGGCCGCGGCTCCCCCGGGAGCTCGCTCAGAGTAGTCCCAGAGCTCGCGGAGTGGGGATTGCTCGCTAGAACTAGTAGCCCGCTCACCAGAGTCAGAACGAACTGACCCCAGGAGCTCGCCACTGTCCGGGAAAGTTTCGGAGCTCGCCCCGGAGCCCGAGGAGATGATCACAGGTGCCGCTTGGGGGTTTGGACAGTCATCGGTCATTAGTCCTTTTCCCAAATCACGATTCGGAGGGGTACGACTCGAAGAATTCTCAGACATGGTGTAGGCGTTCGGAAAGTTTTGGTTTTCAAAGAAAAGAATTTGAAACAAGAAAGAGGAAAAATCCGGATTTCTACCTTGGGGGATGTTCGGAGACACGCCTGGAGCAGAGGAACGATCGCCAGAAATGCGCTCTGAGAAGTGAAGAAGCAAAGTGAGGAATTTTCTCGATTTCGCCTATTTATAGACGTTGGGCACGAGTTCGAAATTCCTGAAAGACCAGGGACCTTTTTGCAAAGAAGTTGAAAAGTTATTTTTAGGACCTATGGGCACGTGTGTGACGCCTCGAACTCCACCCACGTCGGCTCGAGAGATCGCCTTGCAGGAGCTCGCCCGAGAGTTCGCATACCAGCTCGCCCACACATGCCACAAGTCATGACGAAGGTGAGCTGGGGGGGCAATTGTTGATGGGCGAGCTACTCGAGGCAAATCAGGAAATCAAGATATCACCTAGGAGGCCGCCCGCGAGTTCGCCAGAGTGCCAAGCGCACCCCCGGGCACCGGATCGTAGGAGCTCGCCTGGGTGCTCACCTCTGAGCTCGCCCAGGTGCTCATTTCTGAGCTCGCCCGAGTGTTCATCTCCGAGTTCGCCTGTGCTCGCATGATAGTCTATAGGACCCCGATGGTGCACTCTTTTTCCCTCCGTCCGGTTTATCTACAAGGGTGGTTTACGGCGAGGTTTTTAATGAGGCTCATCTAGTCTAAGGCATAGTAGTAGGACGAGACAAGACATAGGGAGCAGTGTGAGAGACCAAGACGAGGGTAAGGAACCCTCATCAACACCAGAAGCCATATAAGCTCGTAAGGTGCCGTCTCACACTCGCACACCTATAAATAAGACCTCTCTTATACTATTCACACAATTTCTAATACATTTTCCTACATTACACTTTCTCTCTCTAAACTCTCTACTCTTCCCCTTCATATTATATCCAAGAACACAAATCATAGGATTATTGTTTGGTAGAATTAACCTGTTATAAAGTCACATAAATGAACACGATTAACAAATTCTATCAACAGCTCTAACTTTTTTTTAGTTTTGATTATTGTAATCTGCATTGTTTTTGTTGTTGTAATCTGCATTTTTAGTTCGTATTCAATTTAACTGATTAATGTTCAATTTGAAGATTTTTTTTTATATTCAGAATTTTAAGCTTTCTATTTCAAAATTTTTATTATGCCAAAAGAAAAAGTAGCGTATTCAAAATGATTTTTTTTTTAATATGCAGACAAAAATTATATGCAAAAAATCAAAATTTTACTATTATATGCAATAAATCAAAAATTTTACTCTTATGTACAAAAAATCTTGATTATATTCAAAATAAAATTAATAAAAAATCTTGATCAACATGAGATTTTTCACAGTGAGAATGACAAATAATTAAAGCATTTTTTATTCTTGCAATTTTCCCTATTTAAAATTACAAGACAAAAGTGTTATAATATATTATATTATTAATGGACATAATATTAGATTATAGTCCAATGGACTTTAGGTCCATAGACTTAGATGTTAGGGTTATAGTACTTTTATTTAATGTATCTTACACACTTGTATTTCATACACTTCTATCATTGTAAACACTTTTACGGCAGTTCATAGTTTACTATCTCCTGGCTTGGTCGCCCCCAGACGTAGTCACTTTGTGACGAACTGAGTTATCAAATCATGTGTTCTCTATTTACGCTTGTAAGCAAATTAATTTTGCTACCAATTAAATAATGACACGTGTATAAATTAAATATATATCAAATATATATTACTATTTTAATTTTGAGGATTTATCAAATTAATTCTCTAATTAAATAATAAAGTGATATTTATTATACACGGTACAAGTCATTATTAAATTACGAGTCTCCTGATACTCGTAAATGGAAATAAATGGTTGATTTGCCCTATTTATTAAGACGGCAGAAATCAATCAAGCCAAATTTGGTTGATTTGTAAATGTCGTCAATCAAATCACCATCAGCCAACCAGATCTCGCCACGTGTCAGCGCAAGAATGGAAGGCTCTTCATTCTCCACCCTATAAATAGGGGGCGAAGTTCATGCATTTTTGGTATAACGAAAAGCATCGAAGATGAACGAGCAAGCAGCAATCCTCTCGACGAGCAATCTGCGAGCTAAGAAGATCGATCGATCAAGTCCTTCGAAGATTCAAAGAGTTCTTCACCAAATTTGAAGACGTTCTTCGAAGTTCGAGCCGTTCTTCATCAAATCCTTCAAGAAACGACATTTGATCCAAGACAAAGGGCCTCCATCCTTCCGATCCAACGTTTTTCTTGAAGAACGCCTTGAAGATCTTCAACCGTTCTTCATCATATTCAAAGAGTTCTTCGCCAAATTCATCCAGAAACATCATTTGATTCAGAATCAAGGAGCGAATCCCTCTGATCAGACGTTTCTACCTTGAAGATCAACTTGAAGACTCTAAGAGTTCATCACCGTCTTCAAAGCGTTCTTCATCAAGTTCATCCACAAACACACTTCGATCCAAGAGCAAGGGGTTAAATCCCTCCTCCAATCAAGTGTTTCCAGCCAAATCAAGACTTGAAGATTCGAAGACGTTCTTCAACAAATCTGAAGCGTTCTTCATCAAAATCTTCCAAAGACCTCGTTCGATCCTAATCAAGACAGTTCGTCCTTGGATCAAACGTTTCAAGTCAAAGTCAAGTCAAAGTCAAGTCAAAGCTCATCCCAGTCAAAATCAGACCAGAGCCAAGTCAAAGTTAAAGGAGAATCAGAGGATCAAATCAGAGAGAAAAACCCAAAAATTCAAGAAAATAGTTATATATCAATATCAAGTGTTAATAATATTTTTATTACACAAGAATTGTTATCACAACACTTATCGCTTTATTTCAATTACAACACGTTATCAGCACGAGTCTCTACGAGAAAAGGATTCACGAGAGGATTGCTCAAGCTGTTTTCTGGATCAAATCAATCGGGAATAATTTTAATTTTGTTGCTGAAACCGTAAGTTTCTGCTTTAATTTTAATCTGAAAAATAGAAATCCATGCATAGGTTTTCTGCTGCAGATTATATGATTATGTTTAGAAAATCTGCAAAATATATTCATGTCCAATATGTTTGCAAATCTGTACGCTTAATTAATCTATTTTTGATGTTGATTATTACGAATTCATCAATCTGATTTTGACTATGAAATAATATGATTTGCATACATGTATATTCTGATGTGAATCGACAAGCTGCTCGCATGTTATTATGTACTTTTTGGTATCATGTACATCCCTGATTTGTATGTGCTTTTTTTATTATTACTGCATAACAAAACCTGATGCGAAATTCGATCCTTTCGATCAAACACCAAACGCAGGAAAACCCCAATATTGTTTCAAAATATGAAACCCAGTTTCGTTTTTATCGAAACTCCAAAACCCTGTTTTGACAAAAACCCTTCTACTGTTTTTTACAAAATCAAAACCATTTTTGGAGATTTTTTTTGCAAAACCTATATTAGAGAATTTCGAGCAAACCCAATTTTTTCAGAAACCTGTTTTTTTTAAAAAAAACCAAACCCAGAATTTGTTTTTGAAATTCTTTTGCGAAAATCATTCTGCTGTTTTTCAAAACGAAACCAGTTTTCACGATTTTTCTGAAAACCATTTTCTGTATGTTTTCGATTAAACCCGGAAACAGTTTTGAAGAAATCAAACGAACCCAACTTTTGCTGATTTTTTTTCCAGAAATCTGTTTTTCAAAACAAAAATCGACGAAAGTCGAAACCAAAATTCATATTCAGAAATCAACTTGGCCAAAACGGGTAATCAGAAATCGAAAACGATATCATCACCTACCCGTGTTCGATACGACGACGTGACCTCGCCGAACGTTGGCTACCGCGCGACGGTGCCTGCTGTGGCCTCGACGTGACGACGCTCTGTTTTAGCGCGACGGCGCCCTGCCGCGTCCAACGGTGGCCACCGGGCCACGACAGAGGCCCTATGGTCTCTGACGGCGATGAGCCCCTGAAGTGGCTCCACGTACAACGACTATACGCGACGGCGACCGACCGCTTGCGCGACGGCCACGCCACTGTCCGGCTGTTGAAACGCCACGCGAACAGCGAGCGGCGACTCAGCCGAACACATTGAACGGTGCCGCTTGACAAACCACGACGGCGGAAAATCGGTGCAATCTTCGCGACTTCTCCTCTCACCCGTCCTCCGATTTTGTCGCCAATGTATCTATTCTTGATTATCTGACTTTGTCCAAAATTCGTGAACCCTAGATTCAAATGGGCTGTTATAGATTTGGGCCTCTTCTTAACTTAAAATCGAAATTGGATATGCTGGAATGGGCCCTTCCAATTCCTTTTAATTCATATGGGACTGTTTTTATAATTCTGAATGTGCCGCCTGTTTTGGGCCCTTTATATTAATAATAAAAAAAAAACATTTTACTTGGGCCATTTTTTAACTGATTGGACATTTTATTTAGTTGATCCTAATTAATTTGGATCATAACAATTATTTTTGGACCCGAAGTCCCATGAATAAAATTCATAATGATATTATGAAGCCCAAATCATCCAAATTTTTTAAAGCCTTATCCAATAATTATTTTTGGGCTCGAAGTCCCATTAATAAATGTCTCATACATGTCATACACCCAATTCCTTTTTTTAAATACCCCCTATAATTTTTTATTATTGTCTTTGCATTTTATCTTGAGCCCTAATTATTTAAAATTGCTACAAATAAATAATAAATCTAAATTTATTAATTCTTTTTCTTTGTAGCAATAACATGTCAAACATCATCAAACGTGAATTTGATGAACTGGCACTCGATGGCCATAATTATTTGACATGGACTCTAGACGTTGAAATTCATCTAGCTTCAAAAGACTTATCCGACACCACCACACAAAGGTGGAAATCCACTCCTGCCCAAAATGCACAAGCTCTAATTTTCTTAAGACATCACCTTCACAAAGATCTTAAGAACGAATACCTCACTGAAAAAGATCTATCGATATTGTGGAAATCCCTCCAGGATTGATTCCCACAACAACACGATGTAATCCTCCCCGAAGCCAGATATGAATGGATAACACTTCGTTTCCAAGACTTCAAATATGTAACGGAGTACAACTCCGCCCTACATCGCATTGTTTCTCAGCTTAAGCTGTGTAAAGAAACAGTAACTGATGAACAGTTAATTGAAAAAACTCTTTCCACTTTCCACGCTAGTAATCTTGTACTCCAGCAGCAGTACAGGGCGAAAGAGTATCAATCACACTCCGAGCTCATTTCTGCACTTTTAGTCGCAGAAAAGCACAACCAATTGTTGATGAAAAATCACAATACTAGACCGGTTGGCTCACAAGCTGTGCCTGAAGCACATGCTACTCGGAGGAACTCTAGAGGCCGTAAACGTGGAAAAGGAAATGAGGCGAGTGGGGCCGCGGATCAACCCGAGGTCGAGGCCGTGGTAGGGGACGAGGTCGAGGTCACAACAATGCACAACATAGTGCAACTGATAAGAATGCACCTCAAGATAAACCATCGAGCTCAAGTGCACATAACAAGCAACTCTATTACAGATGTGGATGCGACGACCATTGGTCTCGCGAGTGTCGAACTCCAAAACATCTAGTGGAGCTATATCAACGTATGCTTAAAGACAAAATGGGGAAGACTCCTAAAGGTGAATCACACCACACCGACCTGCCCGATGCAGGCTTTGACATGGAGAAGGATGACCTTTTGGGTGATACAATGACTGTAGACGCCTTTGGAGACAATGAGTGATCGACATCAACTTGCTGTTTACTTGCTTTATTAGACTTTTTGCTACTATTTGTTCTTTGGGTTGACCAACATGTTTTGACTGACTTTTATTTGACTTTGTTGCATGATACATTTTTATGGATTTTATGAATGCTTATCAATGCTTTATTTTTACTGTCAAACTCCAATTGTCGATCACTATTGTCTACAAAATTTAATACGTTTTTTATATTAGTAGGACCTAAGTGATCCCTTGTGCGGGTGATCAATCAACGTCTGTAATCTTGGCTCTCTTTAGCATTCCTCATATCTAAACGTACAATTGTGTGCTTATAGAGATTAATGTTTTGTGCTTAGTAGATAGTGCTACTACACATACTATCTTGAAAGATAGATAATTTTTCCAAACATTAACTAAAAAGAAAGGAAGTGTCACTACTATTTCCGATGACGACATACAAATCGTTGGCTCCGGAAGAGCCTCGATAATCCTCCCTATGGGTACCGAATTAATAATCGAAAATGCTTTATTGTTTCCACAATCAAAGCGTACCCTCCCCAGTTTTAAAAACATTCGACATAATGACTATCATATTGAGACGAATACTGAGGATAATAGTGAATATCTGTTAATGACTTACTATTTAAATTGTCGTAAACACATCGTCGAAAAACTTCCATCTTTCTCGTTTGGCTTGTATTACACATACATCAGACCCTCAAATCTCCATATAGCCCTTAATCTAAAATTTAATGATCCAAATTCTTTCAAACTATGGCATGAGCGGTTAGGACATTCCGGACAAACCTTGATGCGTCGGATTCTATGTAATTCATCTGGCCATAGCATAACACACAACAAAATCCCTTCTGTTAATGAATACATATGTGATGCTTGCACAATGGGTAAACTCATAATTCGTCCTTCTAGTAGTAAAGTAAGAACTGAATCTCCTAAATTCCTTGAGCGGATTCAAGGAGATATTTGTGGACCGATACACCCAGCATCTGGACCATTCAAGTATTTTATGGTCCTAATAGATGCCTCAACTCGGTGGACTTATGTCACCATGCTATCCACCCGCAATACTGCTTTTGCAAAGCTTATTGGACAGATTATTCTGTTGAGATCTCAATTCCCAAATCATCCTATTAAATCCATTCGTATGGATAATGCCAGTGAATTCACCTCTAAGGCATTCGATGATTTTTGCATGGTACTGGGAATCAAAGTGGAGCATTCGGTCCCTCATGTTCATACTTAAAATGGTCTAGCTGAATCATTAATTAAACGTCTCAAATTAATCGTTAGACCACTAGTACAAAAAAATGAACTTACCTGTTTCATGTTGGGGGCATGCTATTCTACATGCATCATCACTAATCCAAATCCGACCAACTGCATATCATGAATATTCCCCTATTCAACTCGTGCGTGGAAATGAACCTAACATTTGCCATCTGCGTACATTCGGTTGTGCAGTGTATGTTCCCATACCACCACCTAAGCGAACATCTATGGGCCCACAAAAGAAACTCGGTATTTACATCGGTTATGTATCTTCCACCATACTTAAATACCTCGAGCCTTTAACTGGGATCAATTTACAGCCCGTTTCGCTGACTGCATATTCGATGAAGATCTATTTCCGGCATTAGGGGAGAGAAAAATACCACATTTAATAAATGCCGTGAAATTACTTGGAACACAAAAGATCTTCAGTTCTTAGACCCACGCACAAATCAAACTGAACTTGAAGTTCAAAAGATAATAAATTTGCAATACTTAGCAAATAATCTGTCAGATGCATTCACTGATCATAAAGGCGTGACTAAGTCGCATATACCTGCTGTAAATGCGCCTCAAAGGGTACAACTCCCTTTGAAGACAAATGTTAATCCCCCCATGTGCTAGAAGCGTAAAGGAAGTATTAACATAAGCGAACCAAGTTCGCGTAAGTTTAAAGCTAGCAAACACACTATGTCACCCCTAAAATCTCTTGAAGAGATTCGTCCTGAAGAAGAAAATCAGAGTCAAAATGCATGTGCACAAGCAAACAATGACTCTAGGAATGCGGAATCATCAGACCGATACTCTTTGGGAAATGAAGAGGATCTGGTCGATGTAAACATTGAAGTTTCAAAAAACTTCGTAAATACGGGAGAAACTTATAATAGAAACACAACTGTTGTCGATAACACATTTACAGCCTTAATTGCCTTCACCATTTCAAATAATGATCATGATCCTGAACCTAAAACTATATCCGAGTGCCGGAAGCGCTCCGATTGAGTGAAATGAGAAGCTGCAATAAAGGCAGAGCTAGACTCGCTAAACAAACGAAAAGTTTTCGGTTCCATCGTTCGTACCCCGAAAAATGTTGTCCCTGTTGGATACAAGTGGGTATTTGTATGAAAGCGAAACGAAAACAATGAAATTGTGAGATACAAAGCGAGGTTAGTGGCTCAAGGGTTTTCGCAGTGACCCGATATTGATTTCGATCAAACCTATTCTCCTGTTATGGATGCAATAATATTCCGCTTCTTAATAACCCTGGTAGTTAAACTAAACTTAGAAATACAGTTAATGGACGTAGTCACCGCATACTTATACGGATCATTAGATTCTGATATCTATATGAAAATCCCTGATGGATTAAATATTCCCCAGAAGAGGAATAACGAACATCGTAGTATGTTCAGCATTAAATTGCAACGCTCGTTATATGGCTTAAAACAGTCAGGTCATATGTGGTATAATCGACTAAGCGAATTCCTCCTGAAGAAGGAATACGTAAATAACGAGGCTTTTCCTTGTGTCTTCATTAAGAAATCCCTTAATGGTTTTTGCATCATCTCGGTGTATGTTGATGATCTAAACATTATCGGAACAAGGAAAGAGATTGAAGAAGCAAGTTCAATCTTAAAAACTGAATTTGAAATGAAAACTTTGGGTAAAACCAAGTTATGTCTCGGCCTGTAGATCGAGCATTTTCCTGAAGGAATACTGATACACCATTCAGCTTACCTAAAGAAAGTGTTGGCGAGATTCCATATGGATAAATCTCATCCTTTAAGTACACCAATGGCTGTCCGTTCCCTCGATTTGGAAAAGGGCCTATTTAGATCTAAAGAAGATACCGAAGAGCTATTGGGACCTGAAGTTCCCTATCTAAGTGCAATTGGTGTACTGCTCTATCTTGCAAACTACACTAGGCCCGATATTGCCTTTGCAGTGAATCTACTTGCAAGGTTCAGTGCCTCCCCTACGAGGAGACATTGGAATGGTGTGAAACATATTTTACGATATCTTCAAGGTTCACAAGATCTTGGTCTTTTCTATCAAAGAAACCAAGATAAAACACTTATAGGTTATGCTGATGCTGGTTATCTATTTGATCCCCATAATGCGAAATCGCAAACGGGTTATGTTTTCCTCTGTGGTGGTACAGCCATTTCATGGAGATCTGTCAAACAAACTTTGGTGACCACATCGTCAAACCACTCAGAGATCATAGCTCTGTACGAAACTGAACGAGAATGTGTTTGGTTGAAATCCCTGATAAAACACATTCACGGTTCGTGTGGTATCCCTTCTGTTGACTTAAGTCCCTCAATTATCTATGAAGATAATGCTGCATGTATTGCAGAAATGAGCAATGACTTTGTCAAAAGGAACTTGACGAAATATATTTCCCCAAAATTCTTTTATCCTCACGAACTCCAGAAGAGTGGTGAGATCACGATAAAACAAGTACGCTCAAGTGACAATCTAACTGATTTGTTCGTTAAATCCCTTCCCACTTCGACTTTTGAAAAGTACGTACATGGAATCGGGATGCATCGACTTGAAAGATTGTTATCTTCAGGGGAGTATCAAATACTAAACAATCATGATGATTGGATCCTGAAAGATCATTTATAATACTCCTCTGGGTAACTCCTGTATTCTTCCTTGTCATTGTTATTATGTCCAAGGGGGAGTGTTATAATATATTGGCATAATATATTATATTATTAATGGACATAATATTAGATTATAGTCCAATGAGCTTTAGGCCCATAGACTTAGATGCTAGGGTTAGGGTACTTCTATTTAATGTATCTTATACCTTTGTATTTCATACGCTTCTATCATTGTAAACACTTTTACGACAGTTCATAGTTTACTATCTCCTGGCTTGGTCGCCCCCAGACGTAATCACTTTGTGACGAACTGTGTTATCAAATCCTGTGTTATCTACTTACGCTTATCGCTTTATTTCAATTACAACAAAAAGATTAGCCAAAATCAAAAGAACCTTGATTTTACAACGGATATTGACTTAATACATATCAAGGCAAACTTCTTAGATTAGAATATTTAATAAAAAAATTGCATGTTATTTTTTTAAATGATAACAATTCGTGTGCATAACAACAACTATTATTATTCATAAAAATAATTTTTTAAAAAATCGAATTCACATGAATATGTTTGCATAAATTTTTGTTAAAAATAAAGATGCCGAATGATGATTATTATGTGCCTGTTTGCAAATGCTACGAAACAACTTATAAAAATATTTTTTTTCAGAAATTGTGGCATGTGAAAGATAACTTTAAAAGAAAAATACTATTAAAAGTTATTTTTAGTGTTTCAAAATGACATTATATATATCATTTGCCAACAGATAACGGTAGGAGTGGTCGTTTTATCGAAGGATTGATGTTACCATGTTACATTATTTATCCTGAATGTTGATACTTTATGAATAAATTAATTTGGGAAAGAAAGTGCAATTAATTTTAATATCATTTTCCATCTCTAAAATTTATATCAAAACAAGGCCGTCCTTTCCGCGTAAGCAGCAATATATCCAACCTTAATTTTGACAAAAGAAAACTGTCTGAACCTTCCCCCTTATATATGATGCATGTAATCTCTCTCTCTCTCTCTCAAGAATATGTAAATAAATTTTTTAAAGGTGTCATAAGAAAATCAGTAAAAAAGGTATCAACTCGATTCATCTTTTTCGTCTTCCATTTTCTTCAAATCATTGAATTGGTAGACATTTTGTTAATTCTTTTATGGAAATGGAGGCATGCATGCATGCATAATCAAACGAACCAAAATTTAAGTTTCCGATGTTTGATTTTGTCCAGTTTCTTCATTATTTGTATTCATAGATGAATTTTCCTTGCAGGGAGGACGACAAGAAATTAATTAAGCCTGTTTCTTGTTCATATATTTTTCTTCAATATATTATAATAATTAAGAAATTAAATAAAAAAAATATAATGGGGTCCCCAGGTCATGCGAATTATCCAAAGAATATGGTTGGGGCAGGGAGGGCAGATAGTGCATCAAGAAATCTGATGGAAAATTTGTTGGGGCTTCTAAAAGTTCGGGTCAAGAGAGGTATAAATCTTGCTGTTCGTGATGTCCGAAGCAGTGATCCATATGTTCTCCTCGAAACCGCCAATCAGGTTTTTTTATATGTTCATATATAATTATTCAATTATTTCTTTATCATTTAAGTATATATATTTTGTTTTGTGAGGGTTGAAGAGTTGAGTTTAGTTGAATTTTGAAAATTATTCCAGCATGCATGACTAATTACCAAATCGCAATGAGTTAACCTTGATTGAGACTTTTGGGTCCAATAATAGAATAACAAACTTTTAAACTGGTCAAGTGATCAGGAGAATTAATTGAGGTTTAAGAGCATAATTGCTTCGTTTGCAATCATTAATTTAATGAGATGAACAAGTTTAAATAGAGTTTTGTTCTGAATGGATCCTTTTGCTAATTGACGATGGGTTATAAGTCTTTCAAATTAGTCAGTTTTTAATCGAAAAAAAAACTTTATCATGCATGAAAACTTTTGTGTCAAATACACATACGATGTCGATAACAACTTGAGATGGCAAAATAAGGATCCTAACTTAAAAATATGGCAAATTGAGAAATATATATATAGCCGAATCAATGCAAATCATGCTAATTGACCCAATTTAGATTGAATCTGGGCCATAATTCGAACAAAAATCGAGTTCTTGCCATAATTTTCAATTTTTAAAAGTAACAGTTATTAAATTGTCAAGCTGAAAAAGTTACAGTTCTTATTTTGTTAGTACAAAAAATTATTGTCCTTATTTTTCAATCCAGAAAGTTACGAACTTTATTCTGTCACCCCTTATGCTACGGTCCTGAAAAATTAATAAGCCCTAATTATATTTTTCATTTTCAGTTTCTAAATTCTATTTTAATTTGTATCTTTGTGATGCAGAAGATGAAGACTCGTGTCATAAGAAAGGATATAAATCCCGAATGGAACGAGGACTTGACACTCTCTATTTCTGATCCAAATCAAACGGTTTACATTGTGAGTCTAGTCTTAATTACTCTCATCCGCTTCTGAATATCTCCTTGTTTGGATGTTTTCGATAAAATACGAATTACAAATCATATCTTATCCATATTGTGTTTTGTTTAATGGACTAAATAGTCAATCCCCCGTCAAAACATGCATGCTTTGACAGAAATAATCCTGTGTTAGGGGGATTGACTATTTAGTTCATTAAACAAAACACACCAATTTATTATGTTGAATTAGGAGATATTTCAACAGTTATGATAGTTCAATTGTAATTGTTCTTCTGTGTCATCTAATCCTAAATATTTTTAATAGTATATATATTTGAATTGCACGGTACAAGAGATTTCCTCTTTATGTACGTACTAATGCAATGTAAATTTGCAGACGGTGTACGACCACGACACATTCAGCACGGACGACAAGATGGGAGACGCGGAGTTTGAAATAAAGACGTTCGTAGAAGCGTTGAAGATGCAATCGAAGGGGCTCCCGAACGGGACGAGGATCAAAATAGTACAACCTAGCAGGTCTAATTGTCTATCAGAAGAGAGCTGTGTAGTGTGGAAAGGAGGAAAGGTGATTCAGGATATGTGCCTCAGACTGAGGAATGTCGAATGCGGCGAAATCGAGCTTCAACTCCAGTGGGTTGAACTTCCTGGTTCTACTGCTTTTTAGACATGCATCTAATTAATTAACCATACTTTTCTTCCTATTTTTTTTACTTGAGTATATACCCACCAACACTTCATTATTTTTGGTTCTTCAAAAAACCACACATATAAATTCAAAATATTTAGCACATATGTTTTAAGAAAAAATAAAATAAATATGTAGGTTAAGGAGTATTTGAATTAAATATAAGTCATTACTTCAACAATCTCATAAACACACCAACAAACATGTCAAGGAGAAAAAGTCACAATTTCTGCTTGAAATGGGAAACCTAAAAAGGAAAATAAATAAAGGAAGTTGTTGAATTGTTAGATATTTCCACATTGAGATGCAACAAGAAAAAACTCAATGAAGGTGTGTTGGTGTTAAATTTAATGAAACTAAATTGTCCAATTCATCGTGATAGAGCTAAGATGGATATATGAAAAGATAATAAATCTACATTTTTAATAAAGATATACATTCGAAAAAAAGTAGCTGTGGAATGAATTTGTGAGCAAGAGTTTAGTGGTCAATTAGGCTGATCAGATCACATACGTTTGAGATTAAGTTTAAGTTCATTATAATATTACAAAGCACTCAACATATATAGTATGTGTACAATGAAAAGTGATTTTATATCACAAAATAGAGTGAGGGGTATTACTTGATTTCAAGTGCACTGGAGCTAGCCATACGTATCATATAAGAGCAAGATGTTCATCACCAAACTAATGTTCACAGAGACGAAATCACAATATACACGTAATGGAGATCTCATATTTGATAAAAGTATAGCCAAGAGAAACATCATGAAAAGAATTAAGGGCACATTGAAGACAAAGCCAATTACCAAATAAAAGAGCATTTCGCTAAATTTATTTTTAAATAGGTTAAAAATTATTAAAGTATTTGATTAATATATCTTAAAAGTTCTTACATAATTTATTATAATTTAATTTTAAAGAACCGAACTGTCTCACGACGTTCTAAACCCAACTCACGTACCACTTAAATCGGCGAACAACCGAACCCTTGGGACCTTCTTCAACCCCAGGATGTGATGAGTCGACATCGAGGTGCCAAACGACTCCGTCGATAAGAGCTCTTAGGAGTCATCAGCCTGTTATCCCCGGCGTACCTTTGATCCGTTGAGCGAGAGCCCTCCACACGGGACTCCCGGATCACTATGCCCGACTAATATAAGTATATTTTAGAAATAATCACAAGTTGATACAAAAATAATGCACTATTTTAAAAAAGAAACAAATTCTTTGCATAATAGTGTAAATATAATTTGAATAATAGAGTTATTTTTTTGCATATTGTACCAATTTGAAAATAGTGCTTATATATGTACCATTTCGTAATTGACCCTATATTTTACTTTTTATGTTGACGAAAAAGCGGGGGAGGGATGAAAGATCTTAGGGTACGTTTGTTTTGGGATTAAGGGGGTCGTGGGAAGTCATGACTTTGAAATCCTGAGATGTGAAAATCTTGATGAATAGTAAAAGTTTGTGTTTGTTTTGGGATTTTAGTAGGGTAGGATGTTACTTTATGTCAAATCAAAGTGTGATAATGATTGATTTTATAGGTATAATAGATATTTTATGAGTGTTGTGTTGGAAAGAGTAATAATAGGTTTAATAGGTATTTTTAGGTGTGGATTGAGTTTGGGATGTGAAATCCGGATGTTAAATCCCAAACTCGTGTAGAGACGTGATTGCAAAGTCCTACGTCCATCCGTGGTAGTCCCAAAACAAACATACCCTTAGGGTAAGGTGAGATAGGATGTGACTGGGTGGGGTGGTGAGAAACATAAAATGAGATATTTCAACTTATTTTTTTTAGGTTATAAACTATGAAAATTTTATTTGAAGAGCTTAATTATAAGTTGTCAATAATCATATTTTATCAAACACTTTAAGAGAACTTATAAGTTTTTAAACAACTTATAAACTATTTTAAAAAGTTAAGAGTTTATAAGCCCAGTTAAACACCCTCTAAGTTATAAAGAATTGTTAAATCAACCAAATAGACAATCACCCCCTTAAATGCATTATCAGAAATATCTTACCCCTTCTGTCCCAGATCTATCAACATACTTGTGTTTGATACAAATATTAAAAAAAATTGACTTTTTCAACCGATCAAAATGGATTGTTACACTTTTTAGGGCTCATTTGGTTCGTAAGATAAAATTATCTATCCGTCGAAAACATGCATATTTTCGACGGATAGATAGTTTTATCTTACGAACCAAATGAGCCCTTAGAGTATAAAATGGTACAATATAAATATTATATTAATTTTTTCTTTTTAAAAATGTAAAAATAGAGTTGTGACGAATCAAAATAAAAAATATGAAGATAATCACGAAACGGTCGAAGTCATTTAGTGTGTTATACTAGAAATAAGGGAGAAATGAGCAATAATTACAAGTAAAGTGACGCAGAGAGAAAACGATACCATCATATTTAATCCGTTGATTCTTAGAGTACCGGATAATATGATTTTCGCGATTATTATTATTATTCTATTCATTCATAAAAGAATACTAGAATAATAATTCATAAAACACGGGATAAAAGAGACTAAACATGCAATTCAATTCAATCTCAAATTCAACTTCCTTTACAATATAATTAGACACCTATTTATAATATTAATTATCTTCTATAACATTTGATTTAACATATATATGTTGCAGATATAAAAATAAATAGATTCAAAATATATATTTTATTATATTTAAAGTGTTTATTTATTGATTTTGGTCATATGATTGAATTGGTCTATTTTTTACTTAAATTATTAATTTAATTTACGTTAAATACATATTTTTTTATGAATAGTAGTAAATACTTAAAAATTATGTGATTAACTAATAACTCAACACACCAATATATATACTATACTCGTACGTAAACCCGCGTATTATGCGGGATTATTAAAAAATATTTTTAATATAGATTATATTATGTGAATTAATAAATTTTGATTTCCTGTATATTTATATATAAATTTATTCGATTATATAAATCTATACTTATATAATTTGAGGTTATCTTATTCACATAATATTTAAAATAGAAAATAGTGTATTGCTTTTGTATTCACACAATATTAAAATATAATTTGAGGTTATATTATTCATACAATAATTAAATTTTGTATATATTTGAAAATAGTGTATTATCTTTGTACCAATCTATGATTATTTCTAAAATTTTATTATTATATAAGTATATTAAAAGAAAATAAAAAACATATCAAAATATATGATTAAAAAAATCAAGAACATAATATTTTATAATATAAATTTTTATTATTATATAGGTATGTTAAAAGAAAATCAAGAACATATTAAAATATATGATTAAAAAAATCAATAACATAATATTTTATAATATAAATTTTTATTATTATATGGGTATGATAAAGAAAATCAAGAATATATAAAAAAATGTTATTAAAATAATCAAGAACAAAATATTTTATAAAATTTATTGAGTTTATATACACATGTATTAATGAGTTATAATATATATATATATATATATATATATATATATATATATATAT
>JAPKLY010000115.1:98163-114859 GCA_026898435.1 Prunella vulgaris | reverse complement strand
CATGAATATTCTGCAGAAAACCTAAAGCATGGATTTAATAAAAAAAATTCAGATTAATTTAAAAACAGTAAACTTACTGTTTCAGCAAAGGAGTTAAAATTAATCCTGATTCTGATTTTGTCCCAAAGACTGCTGGAGCAATCCTCTCGTGAATCCTATTGCCTTCGTAGAGATTCGTGCTGATAACGTGTTTAAGAATATTTAGAAGAGAAAAGGAAAAGACGCAGAAGATTGTTGACCCAGTTCGTCTGAAAGACTACGTCTGGGGGCGTACCAAGCCAGGAGAGTTCTATCAATATACTTTATGAGTGTTTCTATATTTATAGGTTACAAACTAGGGTTACAAGTCTAAATAACAAAAGACTAAATTACCCTTCTATCAAGTACTATTGATTAAGGTACAATATTATAGTATTACTTCAACAAGATTATTTTATTTATATATTATTATTAAAAAAACACATATTGCCGGTTTAACTTTTAGAACCTGGTCTAATTTGAAAATATTCTGAATTTTTTTAACAATTTTTTATAATTTGAATTTTTTTAAAAAAATTATAAGATATTATTTAAATAAATATTTCACCTCAGACATTAAGATTCAAACATCAATGCAATTTGTAATAAAAAATCAAACAAATAACTATATAATCACTGAACCGATTGTGCAACCTGCTATTACATGTAATAAGACCAATTTCGAAATATTTTTAAATTTATAGGACCAAAATCAAAATGAGCAATTAATTGGGACTAAAATTAAATTGATGTCAACTTATTGGGCTTATAAAATTATAATCCCAAAATATAATTAAAACCGGTTGAACCGGTTCATTGAAACCGAACTGGCACCTTGATCGGTTTCCCATCGAACCAGCCGTCCTGTCGGTTTTAAAATCATTGGCTGAAGCTTCGTCAACCAAAAGTAAACGGGTCCACCTTCACGGTCCACCCTATAGGAAAGAAACGCGCGACTATGGCAAAAGAGCTTTAAGAGAGAGAAAGACCTAGACATAGAGAGAGAGAGAGAGAGAGAGGTGATAAGTCAAATCAATGGCGGATGCGGCAGTTGAATTCCTACTAGAAAACCTGAAGCAGCTGCTGCTTAACCATGCGCATTTGATCAGGGACGCGAAGAATCAATTGGAGAAGCTGGAGAGGGATCTCCGCTTTCTGAAAGCCTTTCTTAGGGATTTGACCAAGAGCCGGAGAAAGGACGAGACACTGAAAGCTCTGATCCAGGAAATACGCGACGTCGTTTACGAGGCCGAAGACATCATCGATACCTACGTCACCCAGGCGGCGGCGGCGGAGGCCAAGTCCTGGAGTTTTATTCCCAAACTCCGCAATAGAGCGGAGCTTACCGAACAAGTGGAATCGGTTTGCAGAAAGATCAGAGATATCTACGACGAGAAAAGCAGGATTGATTTTGGATTACTCAGTATTGATGATGGAGGGCCCTCCGGAATAGTTGAGGTTACGTTTTTCATTCCTTCTTCTTAAACTTCCTTATTAAATTGATACTTATTAAATTTGCTTTGACGCGTAATTCATTAATTAATTTCTGTTACAATCAATTTCGAAGTTAGAAGTTGTTCTTCGTATTTTGGATGACATAAATTGAGCTCTTAATATTTTTCCATTTTAATTTCTTTTTATATTATCAAAATTAGTGTAAATTATCATAATAATTTATATCAAAGTTTAATGAATCTTAGTGTAAATTAGGATAAATAAAGTTAAAATGGGATTGAGGGAGTATTCCTATATTTATGAAATATCACTCTACTTGTTTCAAAAACATGGAAATGTGAATGGCACTTAAAAGCATTAATCATTGGTTTTGTAGCCTTAATTAATGTGTGAAACAGGTCCCCATATTAAGGAAACACAATGTGGTTGGTTTTGAAGATGAGGCAAGAACATTAATGGGTTACCTCAGTGAAGAAACAGAGCAGCTGGATGTGATCTCCATCATCGGCATGCCGGGGCTTGGGAAAACGACTCTTGCTGGGAAGATCTTTCATGATCCACAAATTCAATACCAGTTTCCTATACGCATATGGATTTATGTCTCTCAAGAGTTCACAAAGAAGGACATCTTTCTTTCCATTTTGAAAGAGTTCACTAATAAGGATATGAAAGGCAAGAGTGATCAGGAGTTGGCTGATTTAGTTGCTGATAAATTAATGAGGGTAAAGTTCTTGCTCGTGACAGATGATGTTTGGACAGCTGAAGATTGGGATAAAATTCTGATTTGTTTGCCCAAAAACAACAAAGGAAAAGTCTTGATCACTAGCCGTGATAAGGAAGTGGGGCGGTATGCTAGCCGTGTTAGGTCGCCTCATATGTTGCGTTTCTTGACTTCAGAAGAAAGCTGGTTGCTTCTTCGATACGAGGTTTTTGGTAAGCCCGAGTTCCCAACAGAGCTCGAAGATGAGGGAAAGTTAATTGCACAGCGTTGTGTGGGACTCCCACTTGCTGTAGTGGTTATAGGAGGTATTCTTGTGAAGAAGTTTTCAGCGTCTGGTGAGACGAGTGCTATGAAGAAAGCTTGGAGAAAGGTTTCTGAAAGCTTTGTGGCTTATCTTCATGATGATAGAGAGAGACGCTTGGAGAAAATCATTGCATTGAGCTATGAAAAACTACCATATCATCTAAAAGAGTGCTTTCTGTATGTTGGAATGTTTCCTGAGGACTTTGAGATTCCTGCTTGGAAACTTATTCGCATGTGGATTGCAGAAGGATTGATACAACCGAGGGATAATATTAGCTCAGAAGAAACTGCTGAAAACTATTTGGATGATCTTATCAACAGGAACTTAGTTAGAGCTGATAAGTTTAAGGCTGATGGGAATGTTAAAAGCTGCCGCATTCATGATATGCTGCGTGATTTCTGCAGAACTGAAGCTGGAAGGGAGAATTTCTTCCAAGAAGTTAAGATGTCTGGAGATGGGGGTTTCCAGCCCCCTGTTTCGCAGAGACACAAGTGTCGTCGTCTCTGTATTCATTCCAATGTCATGAACTTCCTCTCAGAAAAACCGTGCAGCCCAAATGTACGCTCTTTTGTTTGTTTCTCCAAGGATGAATCCCACATCCAGTCACAAAATATTTCAGCCATTCCCGCAGCTTTCAAACTGCTCAGAGTGTTAGATGTGAAGCCCATCAAATTCAATAAACTTCCTGCGGACATGTACCTATTGCTTCATCTGAGGTACATCACCCTGTCCTTTAATTCATCAGTTCTTCCCGCAGCTTTTTCCAAACTTTGGAACCTCCAGACTCTTATAGTCGACACCTCATATCGAACACTTGAAGTTAAAGTAGACATTCTGAACATGATTCAACTTAGTCATTTTAAGACGAATGCATCTGCCTCCTTGCTCAAGACAAATAAAAGTAGTAAAGGTGGTGAGAAGATTCAATCACTCGGGACGATTTCACCAGAAAGCTGCACTGAAGATGTGTTCAACAGGGCTCGAAATCTGAAGAAACTTGGCATACGTGGACGCCTAGCCTTGATCATAGAAGATAAGAAAGGATCATTTGACAGCTTAGGGAAACTGGCAAATCTTGAAAAGCTGAAGCTTATAAATGATCTAATCTTATGTACGCCTTCTGAACGCCAACTTCGTTGCCTTCCTCCAGCATACAAATTCCCAGCCCAGCTGAGGAGTCTAACATTGAGTGATACTTCTCTCGACTGGTCCCAAATGTACATCCTAGGATCACTCGATAAGCTGGAGGTGCTCAAGCTAAAGGACAAAGCATTTTGGGGTGAGACCTGGGTTGCAACTGATTCGGGTTTTCGGTATCTTGAGGTGTTGCATATAGGACGCACAAATTTGGTAACCTGGGTAGCTTATCACCATCAATTTCCAAGACTTAAGCGCCTGGAGCTGAGGAACTGTGAGCATCTTAAAGAAGTTCCAATCGGGTTGGCTGAAATACCAAATTTTCAACTGTTGGACCTGCATAGGTCCAAACATGCCACCACCTCTGCTAAGAAAATCCATGGCGTGAAGAGGAAGATGGAAGATGAGCAGTCAGGTAGTGTCTGTCGTTTCAAGCTCTCCATTTTCCCTCCCGAGGAATGATCAACATCAACCATTGAAAAGGTATGTAAAATAGCGGGAATATTTCTTTTAGGTCTGTCGCTAAGGTTTATAATTGTAGGGTACTATGTTTGCAGACTGACATATTTACGCCATTATATTTTAATTTTCCCATATTTAAGCTAAATTGATCCGAAACAAACACCCTATTCGGACTAATTTGTCTTGTGTGGCACATAAGTTTGGCCCTCTTCGGGCTTATTTGTCACGTGTTTCGGGTCAATTTTTGGCCTACATATGCGATAATAAAAATTTATGGGTCTAAATTTGTAAGTTAAAATAAATGGTCCACATCTACTAGCTTGTAAATATATTCTACTACTATTGCTACCCCTGTAGTTATGGTTCTAAAAAAATATTTCCCCCAAAGTATTGGTTGCAGCTCCAATTTAAAGGTTAATAGCAATTACAATTTGTCAGACTAGTATTCAGATTTATGAATCTATGTATACATGATTTTTGTTCCTGAATATATGCTCAATATGCTTAGCTGAGTTCTTGACGAATTCTGTGTAGTAAATATGCATGTGAGCATTTTAACTGATCCTTATCCCTTCTATGACTGTGTTTACTTTGGCAAATAATACACTTTTATCCGCTGCTTACTTTGCTTGTTTATTTTTTCGGGTTGACCTCTCGATCCGGGTTAAACCTGAGTTATTCATCAAAAATAAATTCATGAAGTTGGGTAGTTTAAATAAACTATGTTCATAGAGCCTTGTTACATGAATTAAACACGGATTTTAAATTTTTAATTGAGCTTTATCACTTTATTTTATTTATCTAAAGTTATCCTTTATCCTGAAAGTAAACACAGCCTATATTGTTAGGTATATCCCTTGGTTAGTTAGAGGGGGGATGGTGAGAGATTTTTACTAATGTGTAGTTCATAAATGTTAATTGGTGTTGTTTAAATTATTGATTTATACAATTATATTCTCTCCGTCCACAATTAATAGTCTTTCTTGTTTGTATGTGTTTTAATGCGATATATTGATGGTTATTATGGAATACTGTGAGGTTTGTTTACGAGTAGAGTGACTGTTCATAAACGGATTTTACAATACCCCATAATATTTTTCGATATATCGCATTAAACCATATGAAAACAAAACAACTATTTATTGGGGAACAGGAGCTATTGAAGTATATATCAAGGTTGCATAGTTTCCACATTAGGGTTTGCAACAGTTCCAATCATACCGCCTAATACACAACACAAGTCAAGAGTTTTGTTATCATATGCTATATATTCAACCTAGGGTTTCATAGCATAACAACCAATACATGCCAGCCAAGGTTGTTAAAAGCTATCGCTTCAGCGCAGAGAGCGAGGCGTAATGACATGTCATCGCAGAGAGCGAGGTGTAATGACATGTCATCGCTTGAGACTTGACAAAGTGAAGAAATTTCAGTCATGCACACGCTTTGGACCGCTTTTTGCGCTGTTTGGTTGAAGAAGAACTGTCAAAATCGTTGCTTCGGTGAAAAGAAATTGCTATGCATTTTTTTTTAATAAAAGAAACTGCCTTCGTAGGATTTTTACAAAAAGAAAACTAGGGTTAGTTTTAATTTATAAACCTATTAGAATAAGTAAAAACCCATCACATTTTAAAGCCCAAATGACTAATTAAAATAAAACTCACCAGTAAAAAATAGCTAGATTATTGGCGCGAAACTTATTATCATCACAGAACATCGCATGAAACCTTTTATCTTCCCAGAGAAGTAATAGTGCACCACGACACCACGCAAAGAGATGAAAAACGGCATCAGTGATCATACCTTTATTTTCCAAGTAAGTCTTTTACTCTTTAACAATGAAGAACATGAAAACTTCTCTAAGCAAGGCTTTTATTTTCTCCCTTTTCTTTTCTTGGGTTTTTTTTTTCTTTGTTACTATTGGAACTTGGAATGTTAAACCTATACAATCCTTCTATTCTTAAAGGAGACTGAAAATCTATTGAATTTAAAAGAAAAAAGTGTAATACACATATGAATATGATAAAAAGTTGTTCAGTTTTGTGTTATCCTGTTTTTCTCTATTATTCATTGTTGTTAAGCTTTAAAATTTTAGTAGTTAATAATTTGTAACTTTTCTTTCTTTAATCATGCAGTAGCTAGTAAGATGGATAGTTCGAGTGCAAGTGCAACACCACCTATTAATTCAAAAGGAACAAATCCTGCTTGGAAGTATAATATACTGCAGGATCCAAAAGTTTCTACCTCAGTAACATGAATATTCTGTCAGAAGGTTACAGACATATTTAGAGCAAAGCTACAACAAATTGGCAACAATCGGAATGCAAAGAAGTGCCTAAAGTGTCCCGAAGTCGTTAGAAATGAACTCAAAGATTTTATGGACAAGAAAATTGAAGATAAAATCAACTATGACAAGGTGTCTAACTTTGAGGAGTTGGACTACATGGAAGATGAAGATATCACCGAGCTCGAAGTAAATGCACTTGGAATAGGAGCTAGTTTATTTGATAAAGACAAAAGAACAACAAGTTCAACCTCTATGCCATTGCCACTGCCGCATCTAAAGAAAGCCAAGGGAAAAGGTCCAATGGATTCTTTTATCTTCAAGAAGCTTAAAACTGTTGTTGAACTTCGAAAGCAAGGAAGGTTGAAGCAACAAAAGATTGATGAGAAGTTGGATAAGGAAAGAAGGGACATTGTTATGCTATACATTGCTAAACTCTTCTACGAGGGTGGTATTGCATTCAATGTTGCTACACTGAAATCTTTCAAATGTGCAATAGAAGCAATTAGACAAGATGGTGTAGGATTGAAGCCTCCTAGTTACCATGAGATGAGGGTGACATGTTTGAAGAAGGAAATGATTAGTATGAATGACATATTAAGTCAACATAGAGCTATGCGGGAGAAATATGAGTGCTCAATAATGGCTGATGGCTGGACAAGTACAACTGGTAAGAGCATTGTTAATTTCTTGGTTTTTTCTCTAAATGGATGTGTGTTTATTAAGTCTATCGATGCATCCTCGTATTCAAAAACCGGTGGAAGAGTTCTTAGACTACTTGATGATTTTGTTGAATATGTTGGAGAATCAAATGTTATGTAAGTGGTTACCGATAATGCTTCTAACTTCAAGATGGGTGGAAAGATGTTGGAAGTTAAGAGGAAACACATATATTGGACACCATGTGCGGCTCATTGTATTGATCTCATGCTTGAAGATATAGGGAAAATGATTTGAATATAAAAAATTAGAAAGGGTTGTTACTCTTACAGGTTATATTTATAACTTTGTCGATGTGTTAAACATGATGAGGAAGTTCACTAATCAAGCAAATCTTATTAGAGCTGAAAAAAATCAGATTTTGCACATGCTACCTCAACCTTACGATTATCCTCCTGCACAAAAATACTCTACGGGCTATGTTCATCTCAGAGGATTGGACTTCTAGCAAATGGGCAAAGGAGGCAAAAGGGAAACTTATTGCAGAAATGATTTTCATGGTTCTATTTTGGAACAATATTTTGCATATTCTCAAGTTGATGGACCCTCTTGTGAAAGCCCTTCGGATGGTTGATAATAAAAAAAATAAAAAGCTATGGGCTACATTTATGAAGCCATGGATAGAGCAAAAGAAGCTATAACAAAAGCATTTAATGGAAGAGAGACAAAGTACAAAGATGCTTTCAAGATTATTGATGAGAGATGGGAAGATCAACTCCGTCATCCATTGCATGCAGCTGGTCACTTTCTCAATTCAGAATTTTTTACAATGATGAATCGATAGAGCTCAATGAAGAAATCACAAAATGACTTTATGAATGTATATCATAATTTACTCCAAGTTAAGATGGACAACTTAAAATCATGGATGGACTTACAAAGTATATGAAAGAAGGAGGTCTTTTTGTTTTAGTTTGACAATCAAAACAAGAAAGACAAAAGTATCAGCTGAATGGTGGCGTTTGTATGGCAACACTGCTCCTAATTTGCAAAACACGTGAGGCTAAGAATCCTTATTGCTAGACTTTGCAAATTAGGAGCAGAGTTGCTATACAAACGCCACCATTCAGTCGGTGCTTTTGTCTTTCTTGTTTTGATTGTCAAACTAAAACTAAAAATGCCTTCTGTTTTTATATATTTTGGAAGTTCATCCATGATTTTAAGTTGTCCATCTTAACTTGGAGTCAATTTTGATATACATTCATAAAGCCCTTTTGTGATTTCTTCATTGAACTCTATCGATTCATCATTGTAAAAAAATTCTGGATTGAGAAAGTGACCAGCTGCATGCAATGGAAGAGGGAGTTGATCTTCCCATCTCTCATCAATAATCTAGAAAACATCTTTGTACTTCGTCTCTCTTCTATTAAATGCTTTGTTTATAGCTTCTTTTGCTCTATCCATGGCTTCATAAATGTAGCCCATAGCTGATTTTTTTCATTATCAACCATCCGAAGGACTTTCACAAAAAGGACCCATCAACTTAAGAATATGCAAAATATTGTTCCAAAATGAAACCATGAAAACTGTTTCTGCAATACGTTTCCTTTTTGCCTCCTTTGCCCATTTGCTAGAAGTCCAATCCTCTGAGATGAACATAACTCGTAGAAAATTTTTGTGCAGGTGGATACATGTAAGGTTGAGGTAGCATGTGCAAAATTTGGTTTTTCCAGCTGTAAAAAGATTTGCTTGATTAGTGAACTTCCTCATCATGTTTAACACACCGACAGAGTTATAAATATAACCTGTAAGCGTAACAACCCTTTCTAATGTTTTTTTTTATCCAACGCATTTTTCTTATATCTCCAAGCATGAGATCAATACAATGAGCTGCACATGGTGTCCAATATATGTGTTTCCTCTTAACTTCGAACATCTTTCCACCCATCTTGAAGTTAGAACCATTATCGTTAACCACTTGCACAACATTTGATTCTCCAACATATTCAACAAAATCATCAAGTAGTCTAAGAACTCTTTCACCGGTTTTTTTTTAATACGAGGATGCATCGATAGACTTAATAAGCACACATCCATTTGAAGAGAAAACCAAGAAATTAACAATGCTCTTACCAGTTTTACTTGTCCAGCCATCAGCCATTATTGAGCACCCATATTTTTCCCACAAAGCTCTACGTTGACTTAGTATGCCATTCATACTAGCCACTTCCTCCTTCAAACATCTCACCCTCATCTCATGGTAACTAGGATGCTTCAATCCTGCACCATATTGTCAATTACTTCTATTGCACATTTGAAAGATTTCAGTGTAGCATCATTGAATGCAATACCACACTCGTAAAAGAATTTAACAATGTATTGCATAACAATGTCCCTTCTTTTGTTATCCAACTTCTCATCAATCTTTTGTTGCTTCAACCTTCCTTGCTTTCGAAACTCAACAACAGTTTCAGGCTTCTTGAAGATAAAAGAATTCATTGGACCTTTTCCCTTAGGTTTCTTTGGCAGTGGCAGTGGCATAAAAGTTGAACTTGCTATTCTTTTGCCTTTATCAAATAAACCAGCTTCTTTTCCAAGTGCATTTACTTTGAGCCTTCAATGTTTTCATCTTCCATGTAGTCAAACTCCTCAAAGTTAGGCATCTCGTCATAGTTGATTTTATCTTCAATTTTTTTTCCATAAAATCTTTGAGTTCCTTTCTAACGTCTTCGGGACACTTTAGACACTTCTTTGCATTCCGATTGTTGCCAATTTGATGTAACTTTGCTTTGTAAATGCCCCCATTCGTAACCTTCTAACAGAATATGCATGTTACTGAGGTAGTAACTTTTGGATCATGCAGTATATTATACATCCAAGTAGGATCTGTTCATTTTGAATTAATAGGTCGTGTTGCACTTGCACTCGAACTATCCATCTTACTAGCTACTGCATAATTAAAGAAAGAAAAGTTACAGATTATTAACTACTAAAAGTTTAAAGCTGAACAATAATGAATAATAGAGAAAAACAGGGTAACATAAAATTGAACAATTTTTTTATCATATTCATGTGTGTATTACACTTTTTTCTTTTAAATTCAATAGATTTTCAGTCTCCTTTGAGAATAGAAGGATTGTATAGGTTTTACATTCCAAGTTCCAACAGTAACAAAGGAAAAAAACCCGGGATTAGGAAAGGGGGAGCATAGAAGTCTTGCTTGAGAAGTTTTCATGTTCTCATTGTTAAAGAGTAAAAGACTTACTTGGAAAAGAAAGGTTTGATCACTGATGTCGCTTTTCATCTCTCTGCGTGGTGTCGTGGTGCACTGGTGCTTCTATGGGAAGATAAAAGGTTTCGTGCGATGTTCTATGATGAATATAAGTTTCGCTCCAATAATCTAGATAATTTTTTTATTGGTGAGTTTTATTTTAATTAGGACAAACACTTATATACAAATTTCTACGGATACGGATCTAAGATCCATAGAAATATTCATTTTTGAAAATTCGCGGGTCTAAATCGGGTCGGGTCGAATTTGAGTATTTTTTTCCAAAATTCGCTTAGCTTGTGATTTTTGCTTCCAGGTATGTTACAATTGGGGCAAATGCATGTTACTTTAAGACAAAACGTGTGTTACAACCAGATAAAATGTTGTTTTCTACACATATTCATTTATTTTTGTAGAAGTAAATATTTTTCATGCAATGTAACATATATGTTACATTGTATGTGTAACACATATTTATTCTTAATAAAAATACATTTGATCCTATAGTAACACATATATGCTCATATAATAACACAAATTGAGGAACAAATATGTATTATAATTAGAGTAAATATGTATTACTGCAAATTTATGTTACACATGGAGTAAATTTGTGTTACTGCAAATGTGTGTTACATCTAGAGTAAATGTGTGTTACAATTAGAGTAAATGTGTGTTACTGCAAATGTATGTTACAATTAGAGTAAATGTGTGTTACAATTAGAGTAAATGTGTGTTACTGCAAGATCAAATGTGTGTTACTGTATGCACAAACATTTATTTATCCTTATAAAAAAATATATTATATTTTATATAACATATATAAGGTATTAAATGATGTATTAAGTACATGAATAACATATTATTAACATAAATCAACAAAGAGAATAAAAAATAAATTAAGTAACACATATTTATACTTGCAGAAATACATATTTTCTTTATAGTTACTTGAAAAGTACAAAAAATTAATTTTTTTAAGAATTAGTAACACATATTTTGCCTAATTGTAACACGCCTTTGCCAAAATTGTAACATACCTGGGAGCGAAAAAATATATTATTAACATAAATCAACAAAGAGAAAAATAAATAAATTAAGTAACACATATTTATACTTGCAGAAATACATATTTTCTTTATAGTTACTTGAAAAGTACAAAAAATTAATTTTTAAAGATTTAGTAACACAGATTTTGCTTAATTGTAACACGTCTTTGCCCAAATTGTAACATACCTGAGAGCGAAAAATCTAGAACTACAAGTTGTGCGAATTTTGGAAAAAAATATCCAAATCTGACCCGACCCGGTTTAGATCCGCAAATTTTTCAAAAATGGATATTTTTACGGTAAAAATTTGTACACAAGTGTTGCTCTTTAATTAGTCATTTGGGCTTTAAAATGTGATAATTACTTATTTTAAAGGGCTTATAAATTAAAACTAGGGTGATTTACACATTGGTTAAAAAAAAATCACTTTATTTACAAATTTGTTCGCTGTATTTACACAAAAGCATTTTTTTCTGCACATAAGTACATTTTTGTGTGTACAAAACCAATTTGTAATTATTGTCAATTTTGTGAACCATTTTGAAATTTTCCCTTAAAACTAACCATAGTTTTATTTTTTATGAAAATCCTGCGAAGACAGTTTCTTTTCACTGAAACAATGATTTTGATCGCTTCTTCTTCGACCAAACAACACAAAAATCAGTCCAAAGCGTGTGCATGACTTAAATTGCTTCGCTTGGTCAAGTCTCAAGAGGTGACATGTCATTACGCGTCGCTCTCTCCGCTTATGCGCTGGATATTCCCTTTAACCACTCAGTCTGAGGTTACTTCTGTCTTCACTCAATTCATGATTCAGGTTGAAAGACAATTCTCTACATCTATTAAAGCTATTCAATGTGATCAGGGAAGAGTGTTTCTGCCTTTGCTTACACAATTCAAGTCTTGTGGTGTTAATGTCAGGCTATCACAAGTCTATACACATGCTCAGAATGGTTTAGTGGTGAGAAATACCAACATATCACAGAACTTGGTCTAGTCATGCTATCCAAAAGCACTTTACATTTAAATAGTGGTGGCATGCATTCCACACTGCTACTCATCTCATAAACATGCTTCCTACACTAGTTCTTCAAAATTCATCTCCATTTCAACTTCTATATTACAAAGCTCCCAACTACAACCTTCTCAGGGTGTTTGGATCTCAGGCCATACAATTCTACAAAACTTCAATATAGGTTATCCAGATGTCTTTTCTTGGGGTATAACTCTTCTCATAGGGGTTATATCTGTCTTCATCCCTCAAGAAAATTCTATATTACCCCCACTGTTGACTTTAATAAGCAAGAATTCCCTAGTGATATCACTCATTCCTCCACTTCATCATCCTCTCCCTCTCAACCTTTGTCCAGTTTTAAACCTCCTATTCTTGACACTCCAGATACACCTTCTTTTCCCTCCACATATTCTCCTCTTCACTCCTCAAATTACTCTATAAATGAACGGACTAATCTTCATGCTGACTCCTCTAGTCATCCTCCCACTTCATCTTTATTTATTTCAACTCATCCTATCTTCTCTCCTGCTGCCCCATCTAATATACATCCAATACTTACTAGATCTAAAATTGGGTGTCTAGCTCTAAAGTCTTTTCTCACCAAATCCTCCCTCCCTACTTCATCTACTTCTGTACCTCACTCAGTATCTGAAGCACTTGTTATTCCTGATTGGAAGATAGCAATGCAGCAAGAATTTGATGCCTTAATGAGGTACAAGACTTGGACTCTTGTTCCTTTCTCTAGAGACATGAATCTCATATCCATCTAGTAGATCTTCAGAATCAAGTGTTGTAAAGATGAGAGTATTGAACGTTGTAAAGCCAGGTTGGTAGCCAAGGGTTTCCAATAGAATGCAGGAATTGACTATTTGCATACATTTAGTCCGGTTATAAAGTTTATTACTCTGAGACTTATCTTCACTATTGCTGTCACAAGAGATTGGTCTATATAGCAAGTTGATGTGAATAATGCATTTCTCAAAGGAAATATGAAGGAAACAGTTTATATCATGCAACCTGAAGGGTTTGTTGATTCCTCTCATCCTACTCATGTTTGAAAATTGGGCAAGACACTTTATGGCTTAAAACAGGCTCCAAAAGCCTGGTATGATACTCTCAAGGGTTTCCTGATTTCACATGGCTTCAAACATTCTTCAGCAGATCATTGCTTATTCCACAGAACTCAGAATGACCAACTCACTCTCATTCTAGTCTATGTTGATGATATACATGTAACTGGTGATAATTCAAAGGATGTTCATCTTATCATTACTACCCTCCATGAGAAATTCTCTCTTAAACATCTTGGGGAGGTTAACTTCTTCGTTGGTATTAAAGCAACTGCCTCTTCCAGTTCTATCACTCTCTCTCAATCTAAATATGCTTATGAAATCCTATAGAAAGCCAATCTATCCCAATACAAAGCCTGTCCCACCCCCTCTTGCCCCAGCATTAAATTATCCTCACTTGATAGCTCTCTTTTTTATCAACCATCACTCTATAGGAGCATCATCAGTGCTTTTCAATACTTTACTCTAACTCGTCCGAACATTTCACTGTCAGTTAATAAGTTGTCTCAGTTTCTTCAAGCACCGATTCAACATCATTGGTCTGCATGTAAAAGGATCCGAAGTTACATTGAAGGTACACTTAACAATGGTATTGCCTTTCTCCTGTATCTGATTTCACGTTAATGTGTTACGCTGATGCTGATTATGCATCAAATCTTGATGATAGATGTAGTACAAGTGGCTATTGTGTTACTCTTGGTTCCAATATGATTTTCTGGTGTTCACGCAAGCAATCAATTGTTGCTCGTAGCACAGAGGCTGAATATCGAGCCTTGGCTATTGCTGCTCAAGAACTTCTTTGGATCTCCTCCTTATGCTCAGAGTTAATGCTTTCGCTCTCTTCGCTTTCCATTCTTTGGTGTGATAACCAAGGGGCCATCACCCTTGCATTCAGTCCTGCCTTCCACTCTCGCACGAAGCATATTGAGGTTGACGTTCATTTTATTTGCGAAAAGGTTCAGACTAAAGCTATTGATGTTCGTTACATTCCTACAACGGATCAACCGATTGATATTTTTACCAAGTCGCTTCCTCCAGGCCGATTTCTTACCTTGTGCTCCCATCTTTGTCATACATCACCTGGTTAGATGAAAATTTTCCGGAGCATATTGAAATATATATCAAGGTTGCATAGTTTCCGTATTAGGGTTTGCAACAGTTCCAATCATACCGCTTAATACACAACACAATTCAAGAGTTCTGTTATTATATGCTATATATTCAACCTAGGGTTTCATAGCATACCAGCCAATACATGCCAGCTGAGAAGTCTGTTATTAAATGTTACGTTTCAGTTAGGGTTTGCATGACTTGTGTTGTTAGTTAGTTACAACAATATTCAGTTAGAAGAATTAGCTTACAGTTACAAATTGTTAGTTAGTTAGCTCATAGCTCACTTGTATATATATGCATCAAAGTGTATCTCTTATGGTTAATGAAACAAACACACACTTTAAACAAGAACATATATACATAAAAATAAAATATTTAGTCATATTTAAAGTGTTATCAACTGTATTTCGGATCATATTGATGAGATAGAGGGAGAAAATTAATTAGTAAATTATACTTCCACCGTTTTAACTTAAACTTCACATCTTCTTTTCGAAACGTCTCATAATAAATTTTGCACCCAGAAAAGGTAATAAACACTCTCACAATATCTACTTTATTTCAAAATACTTTACATTTATTGGTCCAAAAAGTTAATAAATCAAAATTTATTTTACAAACACGCGCACAACAAAATGTGAAGTTTAATTCGGGATGAAATGAATAAAATATAAGATGAAGTAAATTAATTAGTATTTCACGATCAATCACATATATACTAATGATAAATTTCTTTTAATCATGTATAGTTTTCTAGAGTAATTTATTTATATTTAATTTAATTTTTATAATATTATTTGATGTCTCATAGAAGAAACTCAGTAGGTTGATGTCATCTCCACCATTGGAATGCCTGGCCTTGACAAGACAACACTAGCTGGGAAGATTTTTTGTGATCCAACAATGTTCTATGAGTTTCCCACCCATACATGGGTTTACATATCTCAAGAGGAGAGATATTTTTTTGTCTTTTTAAAAGATATGATATGACAACTAGGCTCACTGATGATATTAAAAGCAAAAGTGATCATGACTTGGCCATTTTAGTTGCTACACATCTGGAGACTGTAAAGTTATTGCTTGTAATGGATGACGTATGGGCACCGAGGTCTGGGACAAACCCCAAATTGCTTTCCCGAAGAGCATTAAAAGGGGTAAAGTAATGATCACTAGTCGCCAGTTAGAAGTTGATCGTCATGTTTTTTTTTTTTTTGATCGGACAATGTTAGTTGTTAGTAGTTAGAAGTTAGTTCACCAAATCTCCTTACATCCCAAGAATATCTCCAAGTCTACCCTTATATCTCCCTCCTAATTCGTTCCCAAAGGGAATCGAACCCAGGTCACTCACTCAAGTGAGGAGCCTGGTGGCCAGGTGAGCTAGCTCCCCTGGTTAGTTGATCGTCATGTTAATCATTGTAGTTGTTACACCCATTTTTAAATATATTATATTTTATATATTTTAAATAATTTAATTTTTTTTATTTTACGTTAAATTTCAAAACAAAATATTTGTTAATTAAAAAATTTTATGTTACTAAATTGAAGAGCTAATCTTTTCTATAAACTTTAAAAGTTTAGCAGGATGACTTACTGAGGAGACCGAATTAGATTGCGACTCACTCGACGCAAACAAGTAAGAAAAAAAAAAGAAATAAATTAGGTATGAACTAATTAGATATAATCTAATACCAAAGTATATACTAAGATTTTTTTTATATGTGTTTATGATACTAGCTGGAATAAAAGTTAAATATTCTATGTGAGAAATGTTTACTATATTTAGGAAAATTCTCCATAATTTTTAGGTAATAAAAATTTAATGTATTTTATCTAACTCATTTTAAAATTTTATTACAAAGGTGTCTTTATAAATGTGCATAAATTTTATACTTAATTCCATAGATTAAATATTTTTAAATAAAGTTATCTTATTGTAAATGTTAATAATATATGTAAATAATTAAAAGAAAATAAAATAAAATTTGAATGAGGGAGTTAAGTGGACTAAGTCCATAACTTCCCCTCAAATTGTGTTGTGTGCGTGCGTGATATATCTATATATATATATAGTAAAGAATATATATATATATATCCGTATGAAAGTTAATAAATAAATATGGCTAATTAATTTTTAAAT
>JAPKLY010000115.1:0-88163 GCA_026898435.1 Prunella vulgaris | reverse complement strand
ATCCGTATGAAAGTTAATAAATAAATATGGCTAATTAATTTTTAAATTTTTAAATTTTTAAAAAGGATTAAATTAGCTTTAAGTAAACAACATCCAGAAGCTTCACCTTTTTCATTCGGGAGACGTTTCATTTTCTCTTCTCTCTCTCTCTCTCCCTCTCTCTCTCTTTTCTAACTTCCTTTCTCTCACTAAAAATCCACCATTAACGTTGAAGTTTAAGCTCCTGTGAAGAAAAAAAAATTATTCTTTCAGAGGTAAGAATAAAGTGAAGGATTCGTTTATATTTTTTTTTTATCCAAAATAAATTTCGAAAGGTAAAGGAAGAAAAAAAAAAGAGATCAATCCTTTGATTCTGTGACTTTTAGTATCAAGTATGAATTGCATATGTTATATGTCACTGCATGTGAGTTTTATGTTGTTTTTTTTCTTTTTTTGTGAATCCTTTTTACTGTTTGAGGACTTTTGGTGGTCCTTGGGTGATTAAATTGAGTTGGGTGTCCCAACTGCACTTTATATGTGTTAAGGAATCTATCTATGTGATTGTATGTCTGTTCCGAGAATTTTTTTCGACCTTTTATGACCGAAACTTGTAAAACTTTTTATTTCTGTGAAGTACTGTAAGTTTGAAAACGTAGTTAAAATTTTCCTCAAAAAAAAAAAGAAAGAAAAAAAACTATTTCTTGTTTTTACTCGCTGTTTAACCATCTACTTCATTTGTGTAATGTGGATCTGCATGTAGGTGCTATAGAAAAAAAAATGGTGGGTTACCTTTCTCTTATACACATATGTATTAATCCTGCAGTGTATGTGTTCTGCCAGAATACTTTATTATTTATATTATTATTAGTAGTAGTATAATATTAGTATGATTATTAACATGACTGTACAGAATGTGTGTGTGTGGATGCATGTACATATATATATTAATTATTATATTAAGAGCATGTAACTAATAAAGTTTGAGATATGATATTATTAAATAAACTATTATTTTTCATATAATTAAGATTTTAATAAGCTTTATGTAATTCTAAAAGTAAAAATGCATTTAAACTAGTATTTTACAAATAAATAAATAAATAAATCTTTTTCTAAGTCCCTTGATTTTAAATGTCTATTTTTATACAAAAGTGTGAATTCATATATATAATTATTGATCTTATTAACTTCATAAATTTTTCTATCATAGATAAAATCAACAAATGCACTTATTTTCTCATATAAATTGTACATCTAGTATAACCTTTTTATTTGTGTATGACTAAACTAACATGACATATATATATATATATACATATATACATTTGATGCAACTAATGATAAAGCTATTAAATTTTCTATTGTAATTTATTTTAGATGTGCATAGGAATTAATATAATGAATGACACATATGTATGATATATATATAGTTAAATATTTAAAAAAAAAGAGTGTTGAATGAGTTATATTGACCATTATATGATTTAATGATAAAAAGACTAAAAGGTCAATCAATATGTCGAGTGCAGTGCGCGGCGGCTGGACTCTCAGAAAGCTATCTCACATCGTCAGACTGAAAAGTGGGTAACCTCTAATCATTATGCATTAATTAGAATAATTTGTGTGTGTACGAACAGGCAGATCTTCGGATTATGCTCTATGTGAATTATGCAAGTCTACGGACTATACTATGTGTTAATTTTGGCTAGTCGACGGGCTATGCTCTGTGTGAATCAAGACAGGTCTACGGACTATGTCAGTATGAACTTAGTCGGGCCTATGGGCCTGGCATGTACTCGGTTGACATGCTATTAGTCTCTTTAATGCATTATACATTATATGTTATCCCACTGGGCTTCTCCTCCGGGAGAAGACTCATGATGCAACTTTAATTATTTTAGGAAACGTAGACGGTGTGGAGAACGTGTGACTGACTGGGTCGACTCCATCTAAATAATATTGTAATGGTTTAAGTTTTCTAAAGAGGTCTATTAAGTATTTCCTTATGCTATCGTTTGAAGATGATTTCCAAAATTGTATGCTTATACTACTTAGTAAGTCGTCAAGTCTTTTCCTAACTACTAGAATGTTATGATAATATTATGAATGATGTTTTGCGTGCATGACTAGTCTATCACATGGTGGTGTGTCTTTTATGTGAGTTAGTTATACATTCTATCTCGAGCATGATAATCTATTTTTGTAATATCTTAATTAAACAAGGGTTTGATTTAGATATGTGGGTATGACACGAGTTAGGCACAAGCATGATTAGACACTTGAAATATAAAAAAAAATATCAACTCGAGTTTACACGATATAGTCTTCCGCTGATAAAATTTTAATGCCTTTTAAATAAATATAAGGAAAAGAGATGACGCTCCTACATGGGGCGTCATAGTAGAGACCCCCATATATATGTTGTGTTTCTTGAATCTAGAAGAGAGTTGAGAACTTCTTTGGTGGGAGGTTTTTTGGAAGCTTGAGTTTCCATCAGATATAGAAGCTGAAGGGACTCTAATTGCTGAGCGATGTGGTAGGCTGCCACTTGCAGTAGTGGTCATAGGAGGCATTCTTATCAAGAAGTTTTCGGCATCAGGTGATATTGGTGTGATGAGAAAATCTTGTAGAAAGGTTTCAGAAAAATTCACCACATATATATCTTCATGATGACAGAGAGAAACGCATGGAAAAAAACATATCATTGAGTTAGGAAAAGTGCCTCATTATTTGAGAGAGTATGTTGGACTGTTCCCTGAAGACTTTGAGATCCCACCTTGGAAATTGATCCGTATGTGGATTGTAGAAGGATTATACAATAGAACGATGGTAGAGAAACTGCAGAAATGTATTTTGATGATCTTATCAACAGGAATTTAGTTAGAGCTGAAAAGCTGAAGCCTGATGCATGGCAACATTAAAACTTAATTGCCGTGTTCATTACATGTTGCGTGATTTCTGCACAACTAAAGCTGGAATTGAGAAGGAGAGTTTCTTCCAAGAATTTAAGAAGAGGTTTTCAACCTCCTATTCCTCAAGAGATCAAGTATCGTCGTCTTTGCATTCATTCCAATATTTCTGAGTTCCTTTTTGTGAGGCCCCAACCTTACGGTCCTAACGTCCACTCGTTTGTTTGTTTCTCCCATGATCAAATCCCATCGCAGAAGAATAACAAATCATTCATTTCCACGGGTTTCAAACTGCTATGAGTTTTTGATGTGAAACCCATTAAATGCACTAGACTTTCCAGTAACATGTGTCATTTGCTTCATTTAAGGTACATTGCTATGTCGTTGGATTCAAATGTTCTTCCCACAGCCTTTTCCAAACTTTGGAACATTCAAACTCTCATTGTTGATACTAGTTTGTGTACTCGAGGTCAGAGCAGATATTTTGAATATGATGCAATTAAGGCATTTCAAAACAAATGCATCTACTTCTTTACTCAAGACATATTTAAGTAGTAAGGGGTGAAAGGATTCAAACGCTGGGAACAATTTCACCAGAAAGTTGCATGAAATATATGTTTGATAGAGCTCGAAATATGTAAAAGTTGGGTGTTCGTGGAAGACAAGGATGCATCATTTGAATATTTTGAGAAATTGGATAAACTTGAGAAGTTGAAGCTGATAAATGATGTGTTTCCTATTTCAAGTTCTGAAGGCCAGCTTCGTTGCCTTCTGCCAGCCTATACATTCTAAGTTAAATTGAGGTGCCTAACATTGTCAGGACTTGTCTTGCATATTTGACGCACAAATTTGGCCATCTGGTTAGCTTCTCACAATCACTTTCCTAGTATTAAGCACCTTGAATTAAACAATTCAACGAATCCCAATCGAGCTAGATGATATCCCAAGCTTCCAAAAGTTGGACTTATACTATAGTAAATATGCATGCTGCCAAGAAAATTAGTGATGCAAAAATAAAGCAAAAGGAGCAATCTCCTGCTACCCTTGCATTCAATCTCTCCATTTCCCCCTTGGAGAATGATCACCCTTTTTCAAATGTCCTGGGACAGGTAACAGACATTTAATTTAGATACGTCTAACAACACTTGAATTTTTCCTTTCTCAATTTGTTTGGTATCAAATGTCTGTTTATGTTCAATAGTACTATGAGAACTTGACAAATATGTTATGCTCAATTTTGAAAAATAATAATCCAACTCATATCTACATTGTTAGCTTGTTAGGTAAACCAGTTAATGCTTTAGCATGAAAGAATTTAAGGCATTGACCAATGGTCATATCAGTACACACTGTAATATAGAGATAAACTTCATTTGAACTGAATATTTATTCAGGAATGTGAGATTAGATTACTAGACCTTGGACTTTGCTCGAAATTATTGCGTGTAACTGGTAGAATAAAATGTTTGCAATGTGATCTTATATCATCTGTTGATCTATGTAGGCATTCATGTATATGATGGAGACCCAGTGATCGTTCTTGGTTGCTTCACTAAGTTGTGCACTTTTTTCATGTTTGTTTTGCTGATCAACTCCATAAATATTGCACTATTCTGTTTGAATAAATACTAGTTCATTTTTCCCTGTACCTCTGCTCAATTGTATGTCACCACATTTTTTTTCTATTTGTTGTTGTGGTGTAATTAATTTATTGTTTGTTATTCCTAGGCATTCATTGTCTTGTATTTTAGATTGGAATGAATTTGTAAAATTGATAAGACTTTTCGCTGGTGTAATCTATTATTTAAATTGAATTATTTAGTTAGTTATAAGTAGATTGAAATAATTGCAAAATTATTTGAATGAACTTCTTAAATTTTCCCTCATTTTCAAAATGAGATGTCCAATTTTCATTTTCGTTTATTTTTTATTGTTCGATCATTTGTCCGCCTCCATGGAAGTCGTCATCGATTGTTGATGTCTTTAGCCAAACTTTAATCGTTCGATCATCGTTACCAAAATTTGATTGTTCGTCTAATTCGATTGTTAAATTTCGATTCTTTTGCTGAATTTTAGTGAAATTTTTAGAACTTTTGTTCAAAATCTTGATTCCAACATTTTGTAGATGCACTGGGCTTTGTTACCCTTTCAAATTCCCACATCCAAAGCAAAAAATAGCCACCATATATAGTTCAAACCAATACTAACATCCCCTTATTTGGCAAATCTTGATTCCAACACTCTGTTTTTGTCAGATGTCCTCCTCACAACTAGGAGAGAGAAAGTGATCAGAGGGAGAGATTCATGATCTGTAGGGTGTGTTTTACATTCCAAGTGTTCTTGATTCACTCCACTTGAAATCCTTTCCAACCATCCAATTTTTTTATTTCTTTCTTTCCTTGAATCAAATGGGAGCATTAAGGGTTTCAATCGAGGAAAAGTTTGGACTTTTACCATAATTTTTCATGAGTAAGTCTCTTGTGCACCAGGTGCACCGTGCTACTTAAATGTATTTTTAAAAAGTTACACCATTTATTACTGAAAAGTCACATGTATTATTACTGAAAAGTTACACCATAAAAAATAAACTTTTCAGCAATAACATGCGTGACTTTTCAATAGTATTTCGTGTAACTTTTTAAAAATGCACTTGAGTTGCATGGTGTACCTGGTGCATACAAGACTAAGATTTTTCTCATACATGTCATCCTTAAATGGTTTATAGTATTTGCTCAGATTCCCATGCAAAAACTTACGAATTTTGATGAAGAAAGATGATGGGTGCATTATTTTGGTTTATCAAGTCATGAGGGACATATTAATCATTTCATACATTATTACACATAATTATGTATTAAGGTGTGTGTACTATAAACATATGTGGTTGCAAATAACTTGGGTCTTTTTTAAATTATATTGTTTTACTCTTTTCAACCGCAAGAACTTTGTATCCATCATTAATCTTAGGCTCCATTTGGATGGGTGGATTTGAAATTCATAAATTTCACACACAAATAACCACCTTCTCCATGAATTTACAAATACTTAGATTCCATTTTATGTTTAAAATGGAGGAATTCTAAATCCTCTTCAAACCCATGTCATTTGTGGAATCACTCCTCTCCATCCTTTCATCTCTCATTTTCCTTACTTTTTTCCTTCTCTCTCATTTTTTTATAGTTCCTAACTTAAAATGTATGCTTTTTACATGTATTTTTGTTTAAATTCATCCATTTTCAAATTCATCCATTCAAATGGAGCCTTAATTATATCATTGTCTCAATTTGCAAATAGCAGATTTTTTATTGATAGCATTGGCTCTATTTATCTTTAGAAAATTAGTTATTACAGAGTAAACCACATGTATACGTGCAATTATACACAAATATGAAAGTTTGCAGTTTTAAACTAGGTCAATTTAGGTTAGGCGGATTTTTTTAGATAATTCATGCAAATGTAAGAATAAATATTCGTTCTCAAGTTGTATTACTATAAAGACAAATATATATTATTGTTAGGACAATTATGTGTTACTGTAGGATAAGTAATAAATATTTGTTCTTATAGACACAAATATTTATCCTTATAGTAATAATAAATGTAAGTTTTGAAAAATGTCTTACTATATTGAAATAAAGGTTATTGTATAACAAAATCATTGCAAATGTTGAGAAAAAAACTCACTGAACTTAAGAAATGAAGAACACATTAAAAAGTACATATTTTGCCCCTTTGTGAATGCATATATCCCCTTATAATTACTATAGTTAAAGACAAATAAAAAATAAAAAATTATAGTAATACACATTGGAATTAGTTTTTTATTTTGTCTTGAACTCTTGATGCAATTTTGTTGGAAAAATATGTTTGACTTGCTTAGAATCCCAAGATTCACCCACCCCTAACCCGAATGCACTATAATTGCACGTGCAATTACTGCACCAGAAATGATACTCATTCCAAAAATAAATATATTCCTACCAAGCTAGTCTAAAAAAAATAATCCTGAGATGTCTTTGGTTCGTAGGATTAGGAAGGATAGAAAAAAAAAAATTCTAAAGAGTCCAACCTTTAGTTCACATGAAACAATCCCTGATGTGCTGGAGGTTAAGGACAAAAATTGAACAAACCAGTCAATAGTGGTTTATTTGTCTTGGCGGAGTAGTGTAATAATTATTCCTTAGACACAAAAAAAAAAAAAAAAAAAAATCATGTATCACACACTTACAATAAAAAATAAAATTCATTAAAAATATTAATTATTTTTACTAAAATATGTTAATTTTGACAGATATTAATTGTGTCAACTTAATAGTAGTAATTATATTAATAAAAAGTACTAATATTCTATTAAAAGGTATTAATTACAAACTAATTTCAATTTACACAAATTTTACATCATATATACTCAACAATATAATCTTAACTAATTCTACTAGTCATCATTTATTAGTTTGGTCGTTTGAAGCAAACTAGCACGTATGAGATAACCGATCAACTACAAATAAATAAAAGTTTTGTGTGAGACTGTCTCATATCATGAGACATATACTTATTAATAAAAAAATATTATTTTTAAGTTTTAATAAATAATAATAATATTATTGTTAAAAGTAACTATCATTTTTTATTAAAAAAAATTATTACTTTTTAAAAGTGATATCTTTTAATTAATAAGTAGATGAACTAAAATTATTCTAAATCTATTTAAAATACATCCATGCACTCTTAAATGACAGTGAATTGAAGTATGTTAATGTCATATGCATATCATTTAAAAGGGGAAACTACAAGCAATATTATTATTAAAGGATTCTAGCCATTTAAGCACATTGAGATTGTATTTTAAAAAGCGGATCTGATCGACAGGTTAGACCGATCCAATCGCTATTCGAAGATCTTCCCGGACCACTTTTATATTCTGACATTTGTATAAGTGATCGAGAAGCTTTCAAAAGTGCTGAAACCGGATCGAACCGGCCACTTGTTGAGCCAGCCGATCCGGCGCTTTAGACAATTTTTTGCATAATTAATTTTTTTATAGAGGATTAACTATATTAATTATATATAATGTATATTCAATATAATTTAATCATATAATATATTAATTCTAATTCATAAATCATAAAGCTAGATTACTAAGATTAGATGTAGTTTTTCATTCTGCCTGGATGAACACGACTCTAAGAGGCAAGAGTCCAAGTGTCCAGATTCGTCACCCTCCTACAAAGAATCTGCAATCCACCATTTTTTTTTTGTTTAATCACCACTGCAGCACTGCTGTGCTCATCAAAAATATTTCTGGAGCAATTTATTTTTTAGTGAAATTATGACATCATACCGGTTCAACTGCTTTAAAAATGATCAAACTCGATTGAACTCGATCAGATAAAAAAACTAAGAAGATCAGGTCAATTTCCGCTACCGCTTTTAAAACATAGTCATTGAGGTCCTATCTCAAATAAAACTTATGACATTAACTTCATCCAAGTTATAAAAAAAATCAAAATTTTATTGGAAGGTTGAATTAGAATTTCTTAAATGTAAATTTTATCGTACAATTTAAAATAATATTAATTATTTAATTTTGTAAAATTATTATTAAATTGATTTTTGATAATATAATTAATATTTTAAAAATATATAACAAGCGTTGAGGAGCGAAAAGAAGAATTCTGCAGACTATGGGAAAGTCTAGCACTGAGGAGGATTCAATTAATAGCGTGGAAGGCTCTGAAACATAGATTAGCAACGATAGACAATATGAAGAAGTGAGTGGTGTCAATCTCAAATGAGGAAATGAAGTGTAAGTTATGTGGAATAATGGAGGAAATAACTAGTCACCTATTATATTAATGTAGTTGATGAGGTGAAATCTAATGGTCCTGGTTATCGGTTAGGAATCAAGTTGACGGAGAAAAGGGAGTTGTGGAGTGGTTTTATCGACCAAGGAATTGTTTTGTAAAGTAACTTTTTTGAGTGATTTTTATATATAAGTGTTCGCTGAAATTTATTTTCACGAGGGTTGAGTACCCTTTGTACTCAATTTAGTAATGTATTCTTTTCACTGTTAAAAAAATTAATACTCCCTCAGTCCCAGAGCAATTTGTAAGGGAGGAGGGGCACATAAATTAAGAAGAAAGTAGAATAAAGTAAAAAAAAATAGTGTTTTGAGGGTTAATTTGGTAAAATTTTATGTAAAAAGTGAAAAAGTTAGTTGGATTGAGTGTAATGTGGGCCCAAAAAGTAAAAAAGTAATGACATTTTGTGTAAATATGTAGATATTGTGAGGGTGAAGTTTGTAAAAGAGTTTCCTTTTTTGGGTCTGCAAGTTCCTCTGGGACGTCCCGAAAAGGAAAACTTGCAAGTTCCTATGAGACAGAGGGAGTATATAATAAAATCGGTTCATAGTATACATGACGAGTCTAAAATCTTATTCTTCTAACTAATAATACTAGAAACTTGAAAATAGAGATTAGGGTTTGCACAAAAACTAGTGAAAGCTAAGGACAAAAAGTCCGCAAATTCAAGTTCAACCCTTAGTTTATTTAATTCAAGAAAATCATGGTCCTATATCCAACTCATTTTCTTTTCCTAAAACTTTTTTAAATAATTTTTATGGAGTATAAAAAATATGAAATCTTTATAGAATTCAAAGTTGAGGGCATGGATAAGGGACAAATTAAAGATGAAGTCCCTTGAAGTAATAAAAAAAAGATGGCATGCCCTTTTATACTCATTAATAAGGGAAATTTTGTTCCATTCAAGAATTATGTTTGGAATTTATAACATCGATAAGGGTTGTTTATCTGACACGCCAATAGTTGCCTCTCTTTATTTTATATTTCATTCTTTTGGACTTCCTATAAAGCTTATTTAAAAAATTGATTGAAATGTGTATATTTGAAATTTAGAGATACGTATCTTAAAGTCGAAATTCAATAATACTATCAATTTTGAGTAAGTAGTTTGTGCACCAGTTACACTGGCCCAAGTGTATTTTTAAACAGTTACATTATTTATTATTGAAAAATTACAGAAATTATTACTGAAAAGTTACACTATTAAAGATATATTTTTCAGTAATAACATGTGTGACTTTTCAATAGTATTTTGTGTAACTTTTTAAAAATGAACTTGAGTTGCACATTGCAATTGATGCATACAAGACTAAGCCATCAATTTTAATTTAAATTGATTCATATAAAATTTTGTTTCAAATTCAATTAAATTCCTTTTAGTGAATTGTAAAATTAATCTTTCAAATTAATTGAATACCAAATTGTTAAAAATCATGTACATACCCTAAAATTATATTTTAAAAAAGAAAAAAAAACAGTAATACCGAAGTACATATTTATGGACACGTAGGGAGGATGCATGGTTGGGGGATTTAACATGCATCTCCAAAATGAATGAATTTTGAGTACGACTGTTGCGTTATGAATTCGAATAACCGTTATATATAATTATTATCACTATTATTTATATATATATATTATTACTATTATAAAAATATATTTAATTTTTAACAATAATAATATATATAATAATGATAATAAATATATATAACAATGATAATATATATATGTGACAGTAATAATTAATTAACTTTAGTTCACCATCATAAGATTGAATTCATATAAATTTTTATCGTGAATTTTTGTTTTATCTTAATTTATTTTTTCTAGGAGATTAATTTTGTATTGAAGATAATCTTTTCACCAATTGATGTGCATGCTACTTTGCAGCCGCCAATGAGGATTATCCCCATGTTTTTGGTACTTGAAGTCATGTTGATTAACCCAATCGATACTTAGAGGTCCAACCATTGGAAACTAATTAAAAACTCATCTGATTATTTTGTTTTCGCAAATTTTTATCACTATTGGCAAATTTATTAACATAAAAATATTTTCAAAACAATTTGTAAAATAGAGAAAAGACACGGGCTTTATAAATATAAAATTAGTCGGTTGTTGTGTTCATGACTGGATTCCAGTCAGTAACCGCAAAATCGATTGGAAGGGACAGTCGATTTTACTACCACCGACTAGTGACGTAGAAATAACACCCGCCTCATTCTTGATTGCATTTTTCAGTCGGTAATAATAGAGACTACTGGAGGGAACAATTCTGCAGTGATGTGACGCCTCCATCACTGGTTGTTGATCACGACTCTCTGCCATTTGTGTACATATGTGCATGTTGGTGCAGATAGTAATGTGAACAATTGCATTTATTCTCCTTTCTTTCTTCTTTAATATCTTCTCATGTAAAAGTAATATGAGAAATATGTAATGATAAAAGAGATGTACAAGAGTTACAACTTGTGGAAGATATCAAATAATATAATAGTAATAAGTACTGCTGCTAATAATAATATTATTAATAATAATAATAATAATAATAATAATAATAATAATAATAATAAAATAATAATAATAATAATTATTATTATTATATATTAAAATAATTATATTCTATAGCTTGTAACTCATTTATGTCTCTTTTACCATCACAAATTTATGATACTATTATTTATACATGAGAAGATACTAAAGAAGAAAGGAAGGAAACAAAATGCAATTGTGCATATTACTCTCTTCATCAGCATGCATATATATATATATACACACACAAAATTAACGAGAGAGCTAACATTAACCAATAAAAGAACACAAAATTAATGAGAGAGTCGTGGTCACTTGTGATAGAGGCATCACACCACTGCAGAAGTGTCCTCTCCATTCGGCTCTGTTATTACCGACTGAAAAATACAATCCAAAGATGGGGGCAGTTGTTCCACATCACCAGTTGATACTGTGGGTGCCGACTGGATTTTCAATCAGACACCCATGTACCGACTGATTTTATATTGCTGAACTCCATATTTTCCCCTATTTTGCCAAATTATTTTGAAAATCTATTTATATAAATAAATTTGCCACTATTTACATTGTATAAATAGCATGTGTATATTTTTAAAATGATAATAACTATTTTAACTAAATATTACTAGTTATTTTTATTAAATAATACTCCCTCTGTCCGCAGGAATTTGCACACTTTCCTTATTTGGACGTCCCACACAAATTTGCACACTACTAAAAAGGAAGCATTGATCTGCGTGCACACTCACAAATTTATACACATATTTACTCATATGCCACTACTTTATATATATAAGACATTTTTTTTTTAAAATGTGTCGTCCCGTAGGGTGCAAATTCCTACGGGACGGAGGTAGTATTACTTTCTCTGTCCCAACTCTATTTTCATAAACATACTTACTTTATTTGGACATTTCAATTCTACTTTCAAATACCTAAAACAGAAATTATTTTAGACTCACTAAAGTTAATAAAATATACTCCCTCCGTCTTTCTATAAGTTGCTCGTTGCTTTTGGGCACACGAATTAAGGTAAAAGTGAAAAAGTATAAGTGATGTGATGGAAAAAGTGAAAAAGTATAAGTGATGTGATAGAAAAAGTGAAAAAGTATGAGTGATGTGATGGAGAAAAGTGAAAAAGTAATGAAAATAGTGTAAAAAGTATTGAAAATAATAATAAAGAAGTGAATAGTAGTTTCCAAAAAAGGTAAAAAAGCAATGAGCAACTTATAGAAAGACGGACGAAAATGGCAACATGAGCAACTTATAGAAAGACGGAGGGAGTATTTTTTATTTAATTTTATACTTATACACTCTTTTTTTTATTCATGTGTCATTTCCTAGTGTGAAAGTAGTTTTGAGATGGAGAGAGTAGTTGTTATCACATAGTAGTAGTAGTAGTTATTTATGTTCAGTATTTATTATTTTTATTAAATACTACTCCCTCTGTCCCACAGGAATTTTCACACTTTCATTATTTGGACGTCCCACACAAATTTGCACACTACTAAAAAAGGAAGTATTGATTTACGTGCACACTCACAAACCTTTACACATATTTACCCATATACCACTACTTTATATATAAAACTATTTTTTATGAAAAAATGTGCCGTCCCGTAGGGTGCAAATTCCTATGGGACGGAGGGAGTACTAGGTATACAATATCAGTTGTGTGATTTGTAAAAGAAAGTTCGTTCCTGATTCTGAGCCACTTCATCCTGAGTTTATTCCTGATTCTTATCCTTAACTGATTCGTATCCTGAGCTAAGTCATATACTGAACTGAGTCTGTTTCCTGAGTACTGAAGCATCAATTTCCTGAGTCTAGTCCTGAAGCTCCGATCTTCTGAGTTTGAAAGCACTGATTCCCTGAGTCACTTAAACTGAACCGTTCTTTGTTTAAACCTCCTGAGATTTCAGTTATGAACTTACTGAATGTCCATAACTAACTGAAACAGAGGAAAACGAAGGCAGACATAAACGGTTATTTCAAGTCGTTGGATGAATAATTCTGTTGGATTTTGATAAGTTATTCTTGGCAGTTGGAACCATACGATTTCAGTTGGTTGGTTACGAATTTGAGACTTGACTAGAGGATTAAGGTTTATACATATATATATATATGTGTGTGTGTGTATTCAAACCAGAGTAAAATACATTGAGATTGAATCCTGTATTCTGTAATCTTTTCTTGATCGATTAGTAAAAATGAAGGACCCTATCCCATGGACGTAGATCATTTTAATTGAACCACGTAAATCTTGTTTTTGTTGCTGTGTTTTGTGCGTTCATTTAATTTCAGAAGTTTAGCTTGATCTTGCATAACAAGTAGCGCCGTCTGTGGGATTCGATTGGTTCAATCATTAACCATGGCATCTACCAAGCTGGATTTTGAAAAATTCACTGGAACAAACGACTTTGGTTTGTGGGAAATCAAGATAAAGGCTCTCTTGACTCATCATGGGTTAGCAAATGCCCTAAAGCCAGACGATCAATGACCCTTCTCCTCATCTAAAAATCCAAGTAAGAAACAGGAGATTTTGGAGAAAGCTCATAACACCATTATCATGTGCTTGGGGTATAAGGCTCGGAGGGATGTGTGCAAGGAGAAGACTGCCCTTGGGGTGTGGAGTAACTGGAAAAGGTGTATCAGACTAAGTCTGTCACCAACAAGCTGTTCATGAAGCAAAAAATGTTTTCCATCAAGATGACTGATGAGAAGGAGTTAATTGAGCAACTTGAGGAGTTTAACAAGGCTGCTGATAATCTAGAGGATCTTGGAGTGGAAATTGATGATGATGACAAGGCTCTGATGCTCTTGAGTTCTCTACCTAAATCTTTAGAGAACTTCAAGGATGCATTACTAGTTGGAAGGCAAGATCAACTGTCCTTTGATGATATTTAAACTGCACTCAAAACCAAATCCATGTAGTTACAAGATGATAAGAAAATTCCATTGCAAGCTGAAGACCTGAATGTCAAATTCAAGAAGGGCAAGAAAGTATTTCAGAACAAGAAGAAGAAGAACACAAATGGATCCAAATATGGGGAACATGTTGAGAAGAGAAGATGTTTTGCCACAAAACTTGTCATCTCAAGAAGAATTGCCCAGAAAGAATAGGAAACAAGTAGAGGAACAAAAAGCTGATATAACTGTTGCTGCAGATGAAGGGTATGATAGTGCTGAAATGTTGACTGTGACAAATTTGAAGCTGAATGATGAATGGGTACTTGACTCGGGATGTTCATTTCACATGTGCCCAGATAAATCATTTTTAAGGAGTTGAGGAGGTTTGATGGGGGTTCAGTTCTGTTGGTGAAGGGGAGTGGTTCTGTAAGATTGAAGCTACATGATGGAGTGGAAAGAGTACTCTCAAATGTGAGGCTTGTGCCTAAACTCAAAAGGAATTTCATCTCCCTAGGTTCACTAAATCAACTTGGTTATGAATTCAACACAAAAGATGGGTTCATCTTGATTACAAAAGACAATAAGGTATACATGAAAGGGAAGAAGGTAAATGGATTGTACATCCTTATTGGGAGCACTTCTACTGGTTCTGTGAACACTGTTATGGACATCATTGAGGCTATGATATGGCATAAGAGATTAGGCCATATAGGAGAAAGGGGACTCCAAGAAATGTCAAAACAGAAGACATTTGGGGATGGAAAAGTACTGAAGCTGGATTTATGTGAATATTGTGTTCTAGGCATGTCCAAGAAGAGCCCATTCCCAAAGGGTAAGAAAACCACTAATGCACCACTGAATTATGTTCACTTTGATATTTGGGGATCAGCAGAGGTTGAGACACATGGTGGTGGGAGATACTTCATGACAATCATTGATGACTTTCAGCAGGAAAGTATGAGTGTTCATACTCAGGCAGAAGAGTGAAACCTTAGCAAAATTCAAAGATTGGCTTTGCGAACAAGAAAATAAAAGAGGAAAATCCATTAAGCATCTTAGGAATGATAATGGGATAGAGTTGTACCAGAGGAGTTCAATAATTTTTGCAGAAAAAGAGGCATCACTAGACACAAAACAGTTCCTGCAAATCCACAACAAAATGGTTTGGCAGAAAGGATGAATAGGACTATCTTAGAGAAAGTAAGGTGCATGTTGTCAGATGCCAAAGTTGCCCAAGGTGTTTTGGGGGAAAGCAATTAGCACATCTTCCTATCTAATCAATAAGTCACCATCATAAGCTATTGAGTTCAAATCACCAAATGAAATGTGGTATGGAAGGGTCTCAGAATATAAGAACATGAGGGTCTTTGGTTGCTCAGCGTTTGCTCATATAAGGCAGGATAAGTTGGAACCTAGAGTATTGAGATGTATCTTCATTGGATATTCTAAGGGTGTACTGTATGTTATAGTGTGTAGCATGCCTAACTTAGCACAAACAGTTAGTGTGGTGAACAGATTTATGTCAAATTTAGGAAAGACACATTGAGAGACTTTTAAGTGGATTATGAGATACTTAAAGGGTACTGCAAATCTGGGATTACTCTTTGAGAAAACTAAAAATATCACACAACCTTTGCAAGGATATATTAATTTAGATTATGCTGGGAGCATTGATACAAGAAAATCCTTAACAAGTTATGTGTTTACTCTATATGGCACCACAATTAGTTGGAGAGCAGTACTCCAATCAGTGGTTGCACTCTCAACTAGTTGGAGAGCAGTACTTCAGGCTAGGCCTCTCACAAAAAAACCTGGGTCTGGTTTACTATTGATGGGCTAAGTCTGGCCTATTATCTATAAAAGATTTTTTAGTATTAGGTCAGACCTGAAAGCCTTTTAAAGGCTTACATAAGAAGAGTTTTTCATAACTTTTTATTCATCATGAAAATTTCAAAACTATACCAATGAAATTAACAAATGTCTCATTAACACTAATAATAATATTAAATATTTTATCGAATCACAAATAACATCGTTAATGCCTACATCAACTTACTAAGAAAACAATAATAAAATCATAAAATAGTTCAAAAAACCAATACATAAATATAAATATTTCTTCCAATTTTCTTCGACTACTTACAAAGAAAAATAAATATTCCTTCATATTTTCTTCAACTTACCACCTTTTATGGCCACTGATCAGTCCTGAAGCTCGGTCTCCTGAGTTTGAAAGCACTGGTTTCCTAATCACTTAAATTGAGTCATTCTTAGCGGTTGAAATCATAAAATTTTAGTTGGTTGGTTACGAATTTGAGACTTGATTAGAGGATTAGGGCTTATATATATATATATGTTTTCGAACCAGAGTAAAACACATTGAGATTGAATTATGTATTATGTAATCTTTTCTTGACCGATTAGTAAAAGTGAAGAGCCACATCCTATAGACATAGATCTTTTTAATCGAACCACGTAAATTTTATTGTTGTTATATTTTTTGCGTTCATTTAATTTCTGAAGTTTAGCTTGATCTTGCATAACAAGTTGCATTAGTGAACAACAAATGCTACTCTAAATTTTTAGTAACTAATTTGGCAAAGCGATAATGAGTATGTGTTTGCAAACCATATTCGACATAGAAATTCACGTTTATTATAAGAATAATTAATTATACAATATTTTCCACCACTTAATATTAATTTTGGCAAAATAAATTTACCTACTATTGAATTCTCTAAAATCCATTGTCGTTGAAAAAAAGAAAATTATATATCTGGCCCTCAACTCAAATGCCTACCGCTCTATTTTTTTTTTTCAAACATGACTTTTTTATATTAATTTAAAATAACTTAATTTATTTAGAAATATTTATTACTTTCGATTTTACTATAAAAATTAATTAATATTACTTTTAAAAAATGAATAGAGTTTGTGTTGCAAATATTTAGATTTTTAATGAGATAATTTTACATTTCAAATTAATAATTTTTAAAATATATATATGCAAAATTAAATTAATAGGTGAATGTGAATTTCTTTTATTAATATTCACTTAAATTTGCTTCACAATTCGTCTGACTTTATTTATTCATAAATCATAATGTATTTATTGAACATGCAAATTATTCAGTTCATTAAGGGAGTGTTTTGAAACTGTATAGTATAATAAATGGAGAGAATTACTACGTACCAACTATGCTCTACATATCCCTAACCTTATTTTGGTATAAGAATCTTTCTTTATTTCAATCGAGTGCTGATATAGTATGATCATGTTCAAAAAAATTCTATTAATCACGAAATTACCCCTATGCAGAATCTGAAAATATCCTTTTATAGATCATATCTCCCTCTTCTCTCTCGTGTTTCTCATATAGATCACATTTCTCATATAATTTTTAAATTTCAAATGGATCTCTCACTCTCAAAGAATGAGTCTCTCTCTTCTCTCTCAAGAACACAGACGACGGAGCCGGTGGTGGAGAGGGGAGGTGTCGGAGTGTGGGCAGAGGGGGAGCATTGGAGGCGACGAAGGCGGCGGCTTTTTTAGGGTTGTCGAAATTTTGGCGTCATCGTATTTGATTCCTGCGAAAAGTTTTGGTTTTGGCGTTGTCATGTTTGGGGCTCCATCCAATGGGAGTCGGATTTGGTGAAGGGGGTCAGAGATGATGGCAGAAATTTAGAGTTTTGGTGGAGAAAAATACAGGTTTCAGGGTGAGTGATTTTGGGTTTCGGTGGAATGGGGTTTTTAGGGTGTGTGATTTTGGATTTCGGTGGGATAGGGGCCTCTGTACAAGTTTGTAATTTCTTGATTCCTGGGTCTATGTACCGAGTTTGTGAGTGTATGGTTTCTAGATTTTCGTGGGTGGGTGGGGAGGGCGTCTGTTGGTCGGAAAAAAAAAGGGCCAGAGTTCTTCGATCTGTGGTTCGACTGCGGTGAAGGGGCCGGAGTAGCCCCTGTGCAGAGTAATAACGATTTCGAGTCGGGTCTTTACCCATGCCCAATAAAAAAAGAAAATTTGAGAAAAAGATTCGATACGCATCGAAAAAAGTATATACAGAGACTTGACCGAGATTTAAAGGTAGATATGTTGTAATCGATCCAAGTATTAATTGAGGATTTCCATGTATAGTGTTATAATAACTTTCATAACATAATTTGTTGTTGTAACATAAGATGAGGAAGATGAATTGATGATGAACAATTGAATGAAAACATACATGTGTACATTGTGCTTCTTGATGTTTCCACTTTTCAGTGTAGTATAAACTAGTTTCATTTGTTAGTTTTTGATGAATAGTTGAGGTCTAGAGTTACAATTGTAAACTCATCTAAATCCCCCTATTCAAATCTAGATTTCTATAGTACATTATATTCTAATGTGATTTGTTTAGAGATAATTACCATTGAGCTTATAGTAGGAAGGTTCCTTGAGAAATACCATGGTACAATCACATAAGTTTCAGTACAATCACTGAAAATTTAACTACAGTACATAAATATTCAAATAGTAACGTCGCATATTCATTAGTACATTCAATTTTTTTACCAGAAAAGGTGCTTGTCGGATTCTTTTTTTTAAAAGTGAACTATAATATACAAATTATAATGTGATTGCTATAGTAATGTGTCAGTCGTGAGTAGTGCACGCGGTCACATCATTGTACTTTATTTGGGTGCATTAAATGCACACTTATAAAAAAGTATTATACATAGTACAATCATATATGTTGTTAGTACAATCATATAGTCAAAAGTTCATCAATTAACTCGTTAGTACAGTCGCAGAATTAAAGTGAAGTGTCAGAATGACAAATTTGTAAATAAAATGAACTTTTTCAAATTTGTGCACCTGTCTGAAATTGAAAAAAATAGCTACACTAATTTGAGATTTTCATTTGTTTAAAAGCACTAGAATGTAATCGCCCCTAATAAAACTGATATTAAATTATTTTTGTAATATAATTAAAAGTGGGGAGTGTTTTAAAATAAAATAATTTGAAAAGTGAAAGGTATTTGTAAATAAATTACTTTAAAAATATTAATTTAATTTATAGATTATTCATAGATCCCACATAATTATTCATTAGAATCTGGAAGTGGATTTTGATCACTTCTTCAAAATAGATTTTAAGTTCTTAATTTGGTGATTAAAAGTAAGGGAAAATAAAAAAATTTATTCCTTAATTATATTTTTTATTTTATTTTTAATGTATTATGTTTGAATTTCTATTTTTCGTCCTATAAATTAAAAAAAAAAAGTCCTATAACCAGGAATGGAAGGTTAACCAACAAGAAATGACGATTTGACACAAATTTTATTTTTATTTTTAATTTACCCAACATGTTCTTGCTTGAGACATGATAATGTTGTAATTACATTTCAAACTATGAAATCTCAAATTATTCCTTCATGAATAACAAGCTATAATTGACCAGTCAATTAAATAGCTGGTCTTCTGAAAACCAATCTTGCTCATGTGAAATCACTTTCTGTTGATCACTTGCGCATAGGCAGAAGCCATTGATACAAACTTTTTCTTTACAATCATTAGATAAAGTTGCAACGATGTTGCAGTCTGCGTCCACTTTGCATCTTCTGAATATTGCTGCATCTGAGATTAGTGATTCACCTGCAATAAAAAAATATATATATTGAAATTTTCACCTATAAGAACAATAAATTAATATATAATCTATTATTTACTTAAATCTTTTGTTAAATGAAAAAACTCTAAATTTTTAAGAAATTTAAGAGATGAAAGAAGAAAACTAACCAAGAATCACTAACATGATACTAGCTAAGAAAATTACACTTTTATAAGTCATATGGACAAGAATTTGTGAAAAGATTTTGTTTTGGGAATGAAACGATTTTATGCCTTTAATTGTTATGTGTTAGTGTCAGGATATATATAGTCACATGTATATAATAGAGATGCATGAATATATAATTTGATTTAATGAATTTAATCTATAATATATTATATATAGTAATTGAACCTGTACATAATTAATTTATGTTAGTTGGGAAAAATTTTGTATGAAAATAGTTCATGATAAGCTTATTATAAATCAGTTTTAAAGTATCAAACATTTAATCAGGTGTATCAAAAATCTCATCAGATGTATAAAATATTGGGGTCAATAATATTATGTTATAATTGTTATAGATTTGATTAACCTCGAGTTATGATACACTTGATGAATATTTTGATACACATGACCAAATATTTGATACTTTAAAATAATTTCATGATAAGTTTATCATGAACTATTTTTACACTATATATCTTAATATTATATAAAAACGAAGTTATGAAATCAACCAGAATGCTCGATTTCGAATTTCCTTTATTCTCATTCATCCTGGCATAAAAAATTAATCCCGACCTTATAGTTTAAGTGTTTTAATCTTGACCGTACATTTTTATATTTTATAAATATATATATATATATCTTATATAAATCTTTAAATATATTCATAATATCAAATCATATATCTAATTTTTTAATCTCAACCGTTCATCTTAATTTCTATACTTCTATAAATTCCAACTCCATAAATATTATTGTTCTCATCTTTTAACCTTATTTCTTCGTGCGTCTCTCGCTTTTTCTTATTTCTCTTCATCGTATTCTAATATTCAAATTGTTTATTTATTTATTTTGCAGGTTCATATTTCACATTTAATAATCGGGTGAAATAATATTTTTTCTAAAGTTACACAACTTCCGTGGTTTTCTTTTGGAGGTAACGTTTAGTTGTTATAATTACAGATCTATTTGATTCAAAATTTTGATGTTTGAATTGTTTATTTGATGTTTGAATTGCAGATTTTTTCTAGAGCATAATATTGTGTATTCGTTATCCATGTGTATATAATTTTAATTTTATGATATTTGAATTGTTTATTTGTCTTTTTAATATTTTTTTCATGTTTTTAATAGTTAAAATTTTGATGTTTGAATTGTTTTCTTTTCTATTCCTACACCATTTTCATGGTTTTTTTAGGTAATATTTAATTGCTACAATTGCAGATCTATTTGATTTAAATTTTTTATGTTTGAATTGTTTATTTTATCTTTTTAATATTTTTTTAATGTTTTAAATATTCTGATATTGTTTTTTTATATTCAGTTTTAATTGTAGGTTCGTATTAAAATCATTGTGTCTGTGTCATACATACCGTAAGTTATTTATAATTCTAGAGACAAAGATGTTATAGAAATAATATTGTGTATACGTTGTGAATGTGTACATATTTTTTAAGTACTTAATTTATTTACCGTAAAATTGTTTATGTGTTGTGCATGTATAAATCATTGATACACATATATGTTAGATTCAAGAAATCAGACATATATATATATATATATATATATATATATATATATTATAACTCATTAATACACGTGTATATAAACTCAATAAATCTTAACAAAATAAAGTTTATAAAATATTTTGTTCTTGATTATTTTAATAATATTTTTTCGATATATATTCTTGATTTTCTTTAAACATACATATATAATAATAAAAATCTATATTATAAAATATTATGTTCTTGATTTTTTTAATCATATATTTTGATATGTTCTTGAGTTTCTTTTAACATACTTATATAATAATAAAATTTTAGAAATAATCATAGATTGGTACAAAAGTAATACATTATTCTCAAATAGATACAAAATTTAATTATTGTATGAATAAGATAGCCTCAAATTATATTTTAATATTGTGAGAATACAAAAGTAATACACTATTTTCATATTCTAAATATTATGTGAATAAGATAGCCTCAAATTATATAAATATAGATTTATATTATCGAATATATATATATATATAAATATACAAGAAATCAAAATTTATTAATTCACATAATATAATATATATTAAAAGTATTTTTTAATAATCCCGCGTAATACGCGGGTTTACGTTCTAGTATATATATATATATATAAGTTTTTTTTTAATTTTGAAAAAATAATGTTATCATTCTTTTTGTTAAAGAGATATTATACAAATATCAGGACACACCATCTCGATTATAATAGATGGAGCTTTTTATCGAGCCATCTGTAACTTACAATGAAACACTCTCCTAATGTATTAAAATATTAGAATAAAGGTAATAGGAACATATAAAAATTTTGAAAATAAAATTAATCACATTGTAATATTTTCTAAACCACCAAAATAATAAAACTTGCATAATAAGAAATCAGAATTAAAATTTACTAATTAAAAAATTAAATCTTCAATAAAAATGAATAATAAATAATGGGCTGCAATTTGATTTTTTTTTTTTTTGGATTCAAAAAATGGATTAAGTAATTTGGGGCTTTAAATCCAATGTGATATTATAAAAATTTATGCAGATTTTAAGTGATATTATAAGAATATATATATATATAAATAAATAAGAGGCACACTCATGTGAAACTTACCATATTAAAAATTCGCGGGATCCTTAAATGGGTAGGGTCGGATTTGCTCATTTTTTTCAAAATTTTCGCAACTATAATTCTAGATTTTTCACTCTTAGGTATGCTACAATTTGGGCAAATGCATGTTACTAATAAACAAAATGTGTGTTACAATTAGATTAAATGTTGTTTTCTCTACATATATATTCATTTGTTTTTGTAGAAATAACATTTTTTTCATACAATCTAATAAAAAATGTGTGTTACTATAAAAAAAAATATTTTTTTATAAATATTTATTCTTTTCATAAATATATATGAGAAAACAATATATTTTCTTATAGTAACACACATTTTGTTCTTGAACTATATGAAATATTATTTGTTATATAAAAATAAATGAATATATATATAAATAATAACATTTCATAAGATTGTGACACACATTTGCTATAATAGTAACACACATTTGCTATAATAGTAACACACATTTTCTCCCAAGTTTGTGTTACAATATGGGCAAATACGTGTTACTATAAGAGAAATGGACTTTATAAGAATCAATATGTGTTTTTTAATTTAATCACAATTCCTTTAAATCTAGGTATATTGATTCATATATTAACACACGTTTTTACTATTTTATATGTGTGATTATATAAAAATATAATTATTTTTATACGGATAAATAAATATTTATGAAAAACCAATATATTTTCTTATAGTAACAAACATGATTTTTCTCTTATATTATGTTAAAAACTATTTATTCTATAAAAACAAATTAATATATGCAAAATAACAACATTTTATAAGATTGTAACACACATTTACTCTAATAATAACTCATATTTGCTCCCCAATTTGTGTTACTATATGGGCAAACATGTGTTACTGTAGGATAAAATATATTTTTCTTTAGATATATTGATTCATGTAATAATACACTTTTTATTATTATGTGTTATTATTAAATAAAATAATTATTTATATACAAATAAATATATACTTATGAAAAGGTATTATTTTTTATTATAATAACACACATTTTGCTCTTACGTTGTATAAAAAAATATTATTTCTACAAAACAAGTGATATATATGTAAAAAAAATTAACATTTGGTCTGATTGTAACATACATTTTGCCTTAAAATAACATGCATTTGCCTAAAAAGTAACATACCTTGGAGCGAAAATCTGGAATTGTGCTTGCGCAAGAATTTGAGAAAATTACTCAAATTCAACTCGACCCGGCAATGAATCCGCGAACTTTAGATATATATAGTATGTTTCACACTGTAAGATGTTTCATATAAATTTTTGTTAGGGCTGCAATTTGATATTTTTGTATTCAATAAATGGATTAAATAATTTGGGGCTTTAAATCCTATGTGATACTATAAAAATTTATAATATTTGCAGATTTTATGTGATATTATGATAATATATATATACATCTCAAATATATATTTGATATATTTTTAACATATTATTATGAAATATATTTTAAATATATGTTATTGATATTATCCAATATTATTAAGCTTTGATCTTATGTACATCAGGTGCACAATGCAATTCAAGTGTAATTTTTAAAAGTTATATTAATTATTACTGAAAAAAATATACTTTTAAAAATAATTTTTCAGTATTAACATGTTTAACTTTTTAGCAGTTTCTATATTACTTTTAAAAATGCACAGTGCATTTAGTGCATAAGTGACTTGCTCTTTTATTAATAATTGCTCGTTGGAAGGATACTGCTCGCCACCTTCAGTAGGGACAGGCTGCTCATCAAGAGAAAAGAGAGTTGGGAGACTAACTAAGGGTTCAAGCGCTTCAACATCTATTATTACATCCCCTGATCGCCCCCATACTTTTATGGTTGTTCGCCACCCACTACAAAAAAAATGGGTTTTAGCGACCGATTTAGCGACCGAAAATCGGTCGCTAAACACGTTTACCGACCGATTTACCGACCGATTACGGTGGTCGGTAAAACTGTGGTCGCTAACATTTAGCGACCGAATTTTCATTCGGTCGCTAGCTTAGCGACCGCCAAAACGGTCGGTAATTAGTAGCTAAAAGAACCGGAATTTGACCCGTTTTTGAATGTTAGCGACCGATTTATCGGTCGCTATTTATATAATTAGCAACCGATATATCGGTCGGTAAATGTATAAAATTTAGCGACCAAAATATCGGTCGGTAAATATATAATTAGCGACCGATTATTCGGTCGCTAAATAATAATTTTATTTTTTAAATATTTTGTTATATTTTATTTAGCGACCGGATAATCGGTCACTAATTATATATTTACCGACCGATATTTCGGTCGCTAAATTTTATCGTGAAAAAAAAAAATTGGGGCCAACGTGGTTCGAACCCAGGCCTCGAGTGTGGCTCAGCAAGGCTCGAACCACTTGGCTAAGCCCCCAACATGTTAACATATGCACCGCAACCTTTATTTGAGCCATATTTGGCTCAGATTAAATATCCCCAATTTCGCGCCTGTGAGGGGTCGAACACGCGACCTCTGGGCATCTCAGAGGTGGCGTGACCACTCGGGCACTTGTCGTTCTTGTTCATTTTTGTGCAATTAATTGTATATAACTCCAAATTGAGTCACGTTTTTTTTTAAAATGCTTCTAATTAAATGAGTATGGTTTCTACTTTATTTATGTTTATATATATTTCATTAAATATTATAATGTTAAAATTTTATTATTTAATATTACCAAAATTTATTAATTTGTTCATTTTTTTTTGCAATTAATTGTATTTAACTCCAAATTGAGTCACATTTTTTTTTAAATGTTTCTAATTAAATGAGTATTGTTTCTATTTTATTTATGTATATATATATTTCATTAAATATTATAATGTTACAAATTTATTATTTAATACTACGAAAATTTATTAATTTGTTCATTTTTTGCAATTAATTGTATTTAACTCCATATTTTTTAGTCACATTTTTTTAAATGCTTCTAATTAATTGCTTGTTAGTTCTAATTTGTTTATGTATATATATATTTCAATAAATATTATAATGTTGTAAATTTATTATTTAACATTACGAAAATTTATTATTTATTCAATTTAAAAATACAAATACAATTCGTTCAAAATTTTCACTTTCTTTGGATATTTATATAACCATTTGAAACCATTTGAAACTAATTATTTTACACTACTAACAAACATTTAAACATTCAACATAATATAACATTCAATATCCCATAAAAACATCCAACATAAATAAAATAAAAATAATTGTTCAACAAAAAAAAAACTAATGTGACGAATTAAAGCCGTCGTCGTCACCACCAAGATCGACAACCTCCTCATCGTCATCGTCATCATCCTCAGGTAGAGGTGGTGGAAGATCAGGAAATTTGGGGACGTTCCAACCCATCTCTTCGGAGGCAGACTCAAGCCAATTCTTCATCATTCTCGTCAGGTCCTCCGTTTGCTTCATCCTATCTTTCATCATCTTCCCCTTTGTTTGATATTTCTCCAATTTCTTTCTCACGTCGGAGAGTTGACTTTCGACGTGGGAGGAGGGGTGAGAGTCGAGGGAATAGGAGGAGCTCCCCTTCTGTGATAGGCGGACAGCCTTACTGTGACTGCCCAATCCTAGATACTTCCCCTTCTTTGGTTTGACCAAATTCAGAAAAATTTGGTCCTCGTCAACAGGGGCGGGGGTAGGATTCTCCGGGGTGGGTGCGGACGCCGTCTGAGCCTCATCGAGGGCCTGCCTCATCTGATTCTGAAATTAAACAATAATCATAATTATAATTTAATATTAATTAGTATAATTCATAAAATAATTAATTAGAACAATAATTAATTATAATAAAATACATACGTGAAGCTCGGTGGTGCGGCCATAAGTCGACTGTCCACTCTCCCCAACCGGGTGAGCAAAATGCATCTCCTGGATGAGGCTGGGCTTAACTCCGTATGCATGCTCCTGTACAAAAAATTAAACTTTTTAATAAAGTAAAATTAATAAATTTAAATGTGAGTATATTAAAAAATTAATTAAATACTTACAAAAGCGAGAGCATGCTCGTAAATCGACCGGGAGCCTGCTCGATGTATGGCTATGCCTTGCCCGGTGGGGTCACTCATCCTATTTCTTCTTGCCGCCTCGGCCCTCGCAACATGCCTCGGATCATTCCAATACTCGAGGAGTCCCTCCCAGATATTACGGCCCTCTTCGTCCGTCCCCATATTCTGAATGATCCCCTCTTTCAGCCACTTGTCTTTCATCATGTGGACTAAGTCTTTCATGCGGTTCTGGGCTTTTTCGTAAAATAGACCACGCACAGCATCATCGTGTCGCGGTTCCCACACGCAGAGCTTCTGCAATAAAATTCATAACAAACATATAAATTAAATATTATTACCTTAAATATTATTAAAATTCATAACAAACATATAAATTCAATAAATTAAATTAATATTATTTGTTGAATGATTTTACTAATTCTAATGTTATGTGGCTAATTGGTCTATGGAAATCACTCAAACAATAATTAAAAGATGATTACTAGAATTATTAAGTGAAATATAGAGAGAATTGTAGAGAGAGAAATTTTATAAGTGAGCTCTTTGTATTTGGATTTCAGATCCTTACAAATGTGTCTATTACAAGTATTTATACCCTCTATTTAGTGAGGTGGCACCTTTTTAAGCCATATGGCTTCTGGGGGTGACAAGTGTCCTCCACTTGTCACCTCCTCAAGGTTTTGCTCCACTAACTCCAGCCTTATGATTCGAACCTTTCATGCAGGTTCCTTGGACATCTTGAACCTTCTTTACTTTGAAGAACGGACTAGCAAGGGGGCGAGCAGTGCAGCGAGCAAGGGAGCGAGCATTTTGGCGAGCAACGTAGGCCTATCCTACTGACTTGCTGCCTTGTCATATCCAGGCTGAAGGCGACTACGGGGGCGAGCAGGTGGGCGAGCACCAAGGCGAGCAACCTAGTCCTGGCTTCATAAGCTTATTGCTTTGTCATACTCAGAGCCTCGGGCGACCAATATGACAAGCAGCAAAGCGAGCATTGGTGCGAGCAACTGGGGAATGGCCACGTAGGCTTGTTGCTTTGACACCTCTAGGCTCGGACGAGCATGCGGGCGAGCATCCTGGCGAGCACATAGGCGAGCAGCTTATACATTCTTGCTTGTTTATACTTTGGTTATTATCTAATCTTCAAGCTTAGATCCTTTTATCAACATTTGCCCCTCAGTATATGCTTTGATCTGACATCAAAGTATATACTGGAATTGATCCTTCATTATGTAAGTAAGTAACTGGGCGAGCAATTGGGCGAGCAACTTAGCGAGTAACGGGGTGCTCGCCCTCCTGCTCGCTCTCTCTCTCTTCGGTAATTAAGGTGACTCTCCGGAAAATGAGGCGCCTCCTCGTTTCGTGCGCCAATCAGTCGTATGAAAAGGCGTGCCTTTTCAGAAACTTTTCAAATGTTTTGCAACTTGGTCCCTGAAATTCTTTTCCCTCTTTCACTTTGACCCGAACATATAAATAGGGGTTTTCTAAGCACTATTCATCTTCTTCTTCATTCATCATTTCTTTTCTAGAATTTCCGGCGATCTCATCTTCGGGCTCTTTTCGACGACTTTTAGGAATCTTCACTACTCCGGCGACCGGTTTTGCAACTCAACATCCCAGGTAATTCATCAATTCCTCTCGTCTTTTCTTTACATTACCTTTATTTTCTTTTAATTTTTGCATGTCTATTTTATGCACTTGTTTGCCGGAATTTCTGATTGGAATTTTGTTGACGACGCCCACCATCCTTAGTTAATCACACCCTAGGATCAACCTTATCTTTTCCTCTTTCTTCCCGAATCCATGTCGTCATCCTCGAGCCAGATGATTTCTCACCGGAATCCGGGCAAACGGCCCATGGTGGAGAACATAGAGGAAGGTGGCCCGATCGCGGGCTTGTCCTCAGTCCATCTGGCGGGGTCTGATTCCGCGGTTGAAGAGGTAAACCGATTTTTGGAGAAAGAAGGTGAACAAGCCAACGAGGAAGCCAGCGAGCACCCCTGCGAGCACACCGGCGAGCAGCTGGGCGAGCAGGAAATCGAGCAGCCCATTGCTCGCCCAGAGGGGGATGATAAGGAGGATGTAGAGATACTCTCCAGCAGTGGCGATAGCGACGACTCTATCACTGAGTGGTTCGAGTCTGTTAGCTTCCCTCAACCGCACATGTCTAAGAGGTCCATCCCCGAAGGCATTGCACAAGAGTTCGACTGGAGAGCGTACTACGAGCGGTATGCTGCCGACTTCCCGACACCTCCTCGACAGTATCGGGAACTTGAAAAAGATGACCGCACAAACTTCAAGGCGAATATCGTAGTAAGCATCATTGATGAGGACGATCTTGACCACATCCGGAAGGAGTATCATATTCCCTGTGACGTCACTATGTATGCTCCCCGGGAGAAAGAAAGAGCTGACCGCCCCCCGGAATGATTAACAGCCATAAACGTGCATACGTTGGCTGCTGGTGTGACGTTACCCCTTCACCCCCTCATCGGGTGCTTTTTGGAGACGACGGGTTTAGCGATCACACAGCTGACCCCCAACGCATGGACGTACCTGATATCACTATGCACGGTTTTCTCCTTGGAGAAGTACAAGGATCGCCTGACTCCTCAAGAGGTGAATTACACCCTCTGCCTTAGCAAGTGCTCTGAGGAGGGCCAGGGCTATTATTACCTTAAGGCGAGGAGCGACATGAAGATCCTTGAGGGACTGCCCAACAAAGTGAGAGACTGGAAGGAACAATTCTTTTTTATCAGCGGTGACTGGCGGGCTCCTGACAACAATGAGGGTCTTGGGGGACGTATTATGACCCCTACTGAGTTTGGCGAGTTGCAGCGTAGGACTTGTTTGCATGTTTTGAACATTATTTTTTTGATATTGTGTCTGATATCTTTGTTCTTTTGTATTGCAGGCTTGATCCCTCAGCGCTGGAAGAAAACGAGTTTGTCTGAAGAATTCAAGTTCACCTGTATTCTCATTTGTCGCCGGAACAAGAAGGATAGAACTTTTGACTATCTAAACAAGCCCAGTTGCCGCATTGCTTTGGGGCTGATCACAACCCCTCACCACCTACGACCTCAGGTTGCCCATCCCGCAGGTAAGGTTGTCTTGTACTTTTGAGATTGAAATTTCATGCAAAATTTATAACTCTTTCTGTCTCTTAATGCTTGCAGCTTCTGAAGTCTCTATCGCTATCCCTCCGTCTTTTAAGACTTTGAACCAGAAATTCGGGATGGCACGTACCAAGAGGGATCCCCCATCCGTGGTGTTAGCAGCTCAAATTGCTGCTAAAACTACCAAGAAGACTGCTGGAACTGGGCCGAGCACACGATCCTCTGCCCCCTCTCGAGCCCCCCGCACCGAAGCTCGACAAACTCCGGGTGACTCCCCGAGCGGCGGCGGTCGCCGACTACAACGGGGTGACGGTTCACGCGTTGAGCGTGAAAGTGAGGCGGCCAAGAGGGCGAGGGTTTCAAGGCCTCCAAGTTCGGGAGGATTAGGTCGGGTCGAGGTTCTGGAGTCTACCCCTCCCGTTTCCGCTGGCATCCCGACTGCCCCGGCATCTATCCGCTCGATCGGTCAGTTAACTGACATCACATACCTGGGATGGGACCAGGAGCGGGCAGCTGGGTATGAGCCTCATACTTCTGACATGTTCATACTTCTTAACATTTTCTTGTATGGCCCTTTTAAGCAGGTATGACCCTACACGTTATCAGCATCGTAGCCCGCTGGTCCACCAGTTTACACTTGCCCGTCCTCCAAAGTCTCTTAATGAGCTCAAGGGCCCGGTTCGAGGAGCTGTTGAGTCTGATGTCCGTCACTGGACCCAACCCCAAGACGCCATCATCCATCATCAGTCGTTGACTGATAACATCCGCACAGCCATGCATCACTCGAGTGGTGCTCTTATCACCGCTCAACGTGCTATCGAGCAGGCTGTGACGTTGGAGAAGTCATACGCGGTGTTGAATGACAGCCTAAGGAAGGAGAGGGACGAGATGAAGAAAAGAGTTGCCACATCTGAGGCCAAAGTTAAGGCTTCTCTGGACACCGAGCAATCGGCGATTGCAAGTGCTGAGAGGACCCGGGTTGAAGCTGAGGGTCTCCGGGTTGACCTGGCAAGTGTCCGGGCACAGTTGGAGGAGAGCAGGGTCGCCCGGGGAAAGATTGCTGAGCTGGAAAAAGAACTCCAGGCCACCCGGACTGAACTCGTTGATCTTAAGTCTTCCCATACTGATTGCTATACCGCTGAAGCCGTTGCGGATATCCGAGCGGAGTCCTCTGACTTTGGCTTTGTTTATGCCTTTGCTGAGAATCTTCGGGCCTATCACCATGCTGTTGGTGAGAACGAGGACCCTTGGACAGCCTTGAAGAAGGAGTTCACCGACTTCCTTACCGAACGTCCTCTTAAGGAAGGTTTGGTGGTGGATATCGGGGATTTTGAGGAGATGGGAGTTGACTTAAGTGCTGTGCCTTCGACACTTAAGATCATCGGTGGAAAACTATCCGCCTCTTCAGATTAATGCTGAGGACGATGCGATGGTGGACACTGAGGGTCTATCTCCATTCGAAGTCCTCCCTGGTCTTTCTCCTTCGGGCGCCGGCAAGCAGGTGGGCGGCCAGACAGGCGAGCAGGCCGTTGGGCCGGTGGATCAGGGCCGCGAACAGGCTGGCGACCAGTAAAGTGATGGGTTTTTTTCTTTTTATTTTAATTGTCCTTGGAGACATTTTTACTTTTTATTTTTTCGCCCTTGAAGGCGCCCTATATGTACCCGAACGCCTTTTGCTGTTTAATGCATTTGCAGTTTTTCTTTTATTGGCTTTCGCTTATATTTGCTTCTGCTGTTGATACTTTTGTCTTAGTTATTTAGTGCTCGCTTTTGATGTACGGTGTTTTAATTGATTCGTCTTACTTTTCCTTTTTATGGAATCGCGAATTTACACCTTATTTTTCATCTCTTTGGATGTAGGCTTATTGATTGGTAAGGACTCCCTTTTAATGGTTATAACCTTAGGGTTAGTCTCAATACCTTGCCTTTATTGTGGACTCGTAAGTCTTGAGAGCTTATAACTTGAGACATCTTTTGATACATCAATTCGAAAGGAAGCCTCTCTATTCAATAGAATAATAACTTTACAGATTTGTCTCCATCTATTATGGACCTGCTTGCCCCTATACATGTTCGACAAGCAAGGTTTTCCTGAGAAATTTACACAAGTCTTCATTGGTAAAACTTCTTGAGATGTGTCGCATTCCACGTGTATGCCGAAGAGTTACCTTGCATATCCTCCAGGTCGTACGTCCCATTTGGCCAACTTTTTGTTACTTTGAACGGACCTTCCCATTTTAGACCAAATACTCCAGTCGGGACTGCTAATATCCTTCGCATCACCAGGTCACCAATTTGGAATTTTCTATCTTTAACCTGCGAGTTGTAGTATCTCTCGGCTCGTCGCTTATAGACTGCATTCCTCAATTCTGCCGAGGTTCTTGTTTCTTCAATCAAGTCTTTTTCTACCGCCATATCGTTTTCATTTGCTTCCTCACTGTATTCGATTATCCTCCATGTCCGATGCTGGACTTTTACTGGGATGACTGCTTCAACTCCGAAAGTCATTGTGAATGGTGTCTCCCCGGTACTTGTTCTGTAAGACGTTCTGTAAGTCCATAAGACTTCCGGAAGCTCATCGACCCAACTCCCCTTTTTTTCTTCTAACCGGATCTTTAGGATGTGCTTCAAAATTTTATTCACTGCTTCAACTTGTCCGTTTGATTGAGGATGATATGGTGTGGAGTAATGTTTCTTGATGTTCCAAGATGTGCAAAAGTCTCTAAACTTACTTCCATCAAACTGTCTCCCGTTATCCGTGACTTCGACTGTGGTAACCCAAATCTGCATATCAGGTTCTTCCAAATAAAGCTTATCATCCTCTATTGGGTTATCGTCGTTAGTGCTTCAGCTTCGGCCCACTTAGTGTAATAGTCCACAGCCACCACTACAAATTTTACCCCTCCCTTCCCGGGAGGGAATGGGCCGATCAAGTCGATACCCCATTTAGCGAATGGCCATGGACTATATACTGACTTCAATTCTTGTGCTGGGGTGTGGATGCTCGGAGAGAACTGTTGGAACTTCAAGCATCTCTTAGCATATCTGATAGCATCCTTTCGTAGTGTTGGCCAATAATACCCTTGCCTGATGGTTTTGTAGGCCAAGGCTTGCCCCCCAGCATGTCCTCCACATATCCCTTCATGGATTTCCTTTAACACCTTATGTCCTTCTTCCGAAGAAAGACATTTAAGTAATGGGAGTGAGATTCCTCTTTTATATAACTGCCCTTCGACCATCGTGTATCTTGCGGCCTGCTTCACAATCCGCTGTGCTTCCCATGGGTCTCCTGGCTGCTCTCCGTTGGACAGGTATTTACAGATAGGTGTTCGCCAATCATCGGTAGACTGTTGCTGGCTATTGATTATCTGTTGCCCCTCTTCAACACTTGATTAACATAATCAAATGTTGAAGGATTAATTAACTTTGTGACCACCACTTCTGAGATGCTTGGTTCTCCGGTGCTTGTGGCTAACCGGGCTAAAGCATCTGCTTGGGTGTTCTCTAGTCGGGGGATCTGCTCAATGTATACTTGCTCAAACTTTGATATCAGGTGTGCAACAATCCTTTGGTAAATGATCATTTGTTGGTCCTTCGCCTCATACTCCCCTCGGACTTGAGATATGATTAGCTATGAATCTCCGAAAACCTGAAGTCTAGCTGCCCCCACAGCTAATGATAGTCTCAAACCCGCGATAAGTGCCTCGTATTCAGCTTCGTTGTTTGTTGCTAAGAAATCGAACCTTATTGCGGAGGTGAACACCTGTTTATCGGGACTTATCAGGACGACACCCGCTCCGGCTGCAGAACTTGTTGCTGAGCTGTCCACATAGAGGTGCCATGGGTAAACACGTCCCCTCGTCGGATCTTGAGGGTAGGTTAGCTCTACTATGAAGTCTGCCAGAGCCTGCCCTTTGATCGCTGTTCGGGGTGCGTATGTTATACCATACTGGCTAACCTCTAGTGACCATTTTAATAATCGTCCGGCAGTATCAGGTCTATGTAAGACTTGCCTTAAGGGAAATGTTGTCAAAACTTCCACTTGATGATCGAAGAAATATGGCCGGAGCTTCCGCACACTCATCACCAATGCATATGCTAATTTCTCCATTGGGGAATACCGTAGTTCCGCCTCATGTAGCACTTGGCTGACATAATATATTGGCAGATGCGCCTTACCTTCTGCACGCACCAAGGCTGAACTTATGGCTATTTCCGATGCCGCCAGGTATAAGTACAGCTTTTCTCCCGGCACCGGCTTTGACAGGATCTGGGGATTACTGAGGTAATTCTTTATATCTTCGAACGCCTTTTGGCAAGCATCCGTCCACATATAGTTGGTCTTCTCGGTTCTTCTACAAATGCCCTTGCCTTTGATAGACTCGAAGAAGGGTCTATTCTTGTCCCCGGATCTGGATATGAATCTGTTAAGTGCCGCGAGGCATTCAGTAAGTCTTTGAACTGCCGGTACATCCTTCGGTGGTCCCATGTCTAGGATACATTTGACTTGCGACGGGTTGACTTCTATGCCCCGTTGACTTACGAGATGCCCCAGGAATTTGCCGGATTGTACTCCAAAGCTGCTTTTCTTTGGGTTAAGCTTCATGTTATACGCCCTCATGATGTCGAACGCTTGCTTGAGGTGCTCCAGATGATCTTCTTTTCTAAGACTCTTCACAATAATGTCGTCCACATAGACCTCCATTGTGTCACCAAGGTGTTGGTCGAACATCTTGTTGACTAACCTTTGATATGTGGCGCCGGCGTTGATCAACCCGAAGGGCATCCTCTTCCAACAAAATAAATTTTTATTTGTATAGAAGGCTGTATGTTCTTGATCATCGGGGTGCATGGCAATCTGATGATAACCTGCAAAGGTATCCATAAACGTCATTAGTTCATGTCCCACCGTATTGTCTACCAGCTGGTCGATGTGGGGTAAAGGGAAGTTATCCTTGGGACATGCGGCGTTAAGATCTGTGAAGTCTATACATAGCCTCCATGTTCCATTTGGCTTTTTGACCAAGACAGGGTTCGCCACCCATTGAGGACATAGTGCTTCCTTTATGAGTTTATTGTCCAAAAGTTTCTTCACCTCACCGGTCAATGCCTCATACTTGTCTGGCCCATATTTTCTCCTCTTCTGACGGACAGGCTTCTTCGTGGGATCTATGTTCAGGCGATGGCATGCGTGCTCCAACGGTATGCCGGTCATATCCTCGTGTGACCATGCAAACACATCGAGGTTTGCCCGAAGGAATTCCTCCATCCGGCTTCTATAAGGTTCCTCCAACTCTGACCCGATAAAGAGTTCTAGATCCTCTTTATTTGGATCAACTTGTATGGATCTGAGCTCCTCCACTGGTGTGGCGCGTCGCTTTTTATCTTTCCACCTGGGATCATCAATTGGTCCTTCAAGGTGCATTTCCATCTCCACCGGAATAGGTTCATAGCCCAACCGCGGCTCAATGTCTTCCGGGGCCTCTGTCTGAACTTCCGGTGCTGCTTCCATTTCACCACTCTCTCTGGCTATGGTTGCAGGATCTTGATCTTGATTCTTTGGGTTATTAACCGTTTGTTCCTCGTTCGGCCGGTCTTGCTGGAATGCATTATCTACCTCCATGTCTTCCGGCGTCTGGTCTACTTCCATCATTTAGGTGTCTACTGAGGCGTTATCCAAATTGCTCGGCTAGCTTGTGGAGGGCTGTGATATTAGATCTTCAAACACTAACACCTGGTTAACGGGTTTTTTCAGAGTTAATAGGCACTCCCGCGCCTTCTTTTGGTCCCCTTTAACCGTACCTGCACCCTTAAGAGTTGGGAATTTAATACAATAGTAGTAAGTAGAACATGCAGCTTTAAATTCAGAAATGAAAGGGCGGCCGAGGAACCCGTTATAGGTGGATGGTTGATCTACGACTAAGAAATCTAACAACCTTGTCATCCTCCTTTCCGGGTCCTCTAGCGCTACAAGTTCTACCGGCAACCTTATTACACCTAGTGGGACGGTCACAGCCTCTCCGAATCCCACTATCTTGTGATTACAATCCTCTATGTAGGATTCGTAATCTCCTAGCTGGTCTAGTGTCTTTTTGAACAGGATGTTTGTGTAGGCTCCAGTATCCACTAGTAGTCGGTGCACTTTTGCGTTCATGATATTGGCGCTAATAACCAAGGAGTCGTTGTGTGGTGTAAGGATCCCTTCGAGATCTGCTTGAGAGAAAGTTAAATCCACGGTTGGTTTAGTAGTTACTTTCGATCCGGACCCCATCTCTTGTACATGATTGACCGCCCGAATCTCTGCCTTTTTCTGCCTTTTTGACGTCGGACGGCCATCTGCCATTCCTCCAGCCGAACCAATTTCTTCAAGCATAAGGATCTCACGGTTAGGTTCCAGATGTATTGGCCTTGCTGGTGGACCTCTCCTTACTTGTCTATTCGGGGCCCTTTCTGCCTCATTACTTCCTTCATCATCCGAGGCTTCCTGTCTTGTCGGACGTTGCCTTTTTCCCGGAGCCTTCTTTACGAATTCGGCTACTTTTCCATCTTCATAGAATTTCCACAATTGTTTCAACAGATTGCGGCACTCACTAGTGAAGTGCCCGATACTTTGATGGTACGCACAAAATTTGTTTGGGTTTAGCTTGATGCGATCCTGCCTGATCCTTCGGGGTGTAGCCAACATATCTTGATCCTTCACAGCTGTGAAGACGTGGTCAATTGTGGTAGTCAACACTTGGTTCAGTTTTTCCTTATATTCCGCCGTGTCCCCAAATGATTTCAAATTCTTAGGGGCCTTGTAACCACTACCACCAGGCTTCTTTCCATTCTTCTTGTCATCAGTCTCTGGACCTAACTGCTTGGCCATTGCTTCTTGCATTGCGACGTACACACCAGCTTTGTGGCGGAACTCGGCGTATGTACTAGGACAGGCCAGATGCATTTCTTTCCACAGGTCCGTTCCTTTACGCAGTCCCGCCATGACTGCCACAACCTTTGTGTCGTCACTGACCGCTTCACCTTCCAAAAGGATTTTATCAAACCGTTCCAGGTATTGCTGGTCAGTTTCCTCGGCCCCTTGCGAGATGTTGGCCAACCTGTGCTTTTGTGTCAGATACGTCCCAAATCCTGAAAAGTGGGACAGGAACTCCCCGGTCAACTGCCCAAACGATTGAATCGATCCAGGTGTCAAGGCTGAGAACCATCTGTGTGCACGGTCTCCAAGAGTTAAAGGAAAATTTCGGCATTGCGTCGCGTCCGATGCCCTCATTGATATCATATAATCGGCATACTTTGAGATGTGAACCTTGGGGTCAGACTCTCCTTCGTACAACACCAATGAAGGAAATTATATCTTCTTCTGAATGGGTGCCGTCAGGATGACTGGTGACAATGGTGATATTGGAAGTGATGTGTACGTCTCCACCTTGTCCTTGATGGCCACCTGGTGTTGTAAGTCCTCCACAGCTTTCTTCAACTTTTCGATCTCTAGAACGGACGACCCACGGGATGATCCCCCTCCTTGAGGCTGTTCCGGGTGCACCTCATGATGACGTGCTGCCCCCGGCAGTCCCTCACTTCGGGCGATTTCCCGGTGTGGTCGCTGGAGGTTATTTGCAGCATTTGGTCCCAACCTCTCGGACGCCCGTCTCCTCAACCTTTCTTGCACAGGCCTACGTTGATGTCGGGCATCAGACTCGCAAGGCTCTTGGCGGTATGAATGCTCCGACCTTCTACCCTCTGAGTGATGACTTTGATTGCTGAGTCTATCGCCTTGTGACCCGTCAAGGCGTTCAAGTTGGTCATATGCTTGGTCAGCTGGTCGCCCAGCTGGTCGTCCATCTGCTCGACTAGCTGGTCGCTGGTTTGAGCGTTGGGGTTGTGGTCCGAGGCGGTCAGACATTTTTTGTTTGCCTCTTGAACTTTCGGGTACGACACGTCCACTACTGGCTTCTTCCTCCTGAGGATGGTAGCTTGTTCGAGTATCATGTCTCGTCTCAGTATGGGCAGCCTGAATCACCGGTTGACGTGCCACTACCATCTGTTGCCTTTATAATTGTTTCAGGGTGGTCATCGCTCTCTCGATGTCCTCGGGTGTTCTAACCATTGATTCAATGGTAGCTTCAATCTGTTGACCGACTGGAGCCGCCGGTAACGCCGGGACAAGAGCTTGTTCAGTTCGACGGTGTCCGGATGGTCCCTTTCCTCTCCACCTTCGACTCGTCGAGGTTGTGTGGGATTCATCGTGGGATGCTTCGTACGTATGTCTCGTCATTGTTTCCGGTGACAATTGAGTATAGTAAATGAGTTTTTAAAGAAATCTTTTCTAGCTCGTGTTCTCGAAGACAACAAATTCTTGAAAACACTCACAATTGAAGATATTCCTCAAAACGTTTACCGAACTTCGAAGGGCGTTCCTGGTGTTCTTGAGAAATAATGAAGAATGAGTATCGAATTCTTCAATCGATGGAGGTTCGGCACCCTCCTTCTAGCGCCAAATTGTTGAATGATTTTACTAATTCTAATGTTATGTGGCTAATTGGTCTATGGAAATCACTCAAACAATAATTAAAAGATGATTACTAGAATTATTAAGTGAAATATAGAGAGAATTGTAGAGAGAGAAATTTTATAAGTGAGATCTTTGTATTTGGATTTCAGATCCTTACAAATGTGTCTATTACAAGTATTTATACCCTCTATTTAGTGACGTGGCACCTTTTTAAGCCATATGGCTTCCGGGGGTGACAACTCCACTTGTCACCTCCTTAAGGTTTTGCTCCACTAACTCCAGCCTTATGATTCGAACCTTTCATGCAGGTTCCTTGGACATCTTGAACCTTCTTTCCTTCGAAGAACGGACTAGCAAGGGGGCGAGCGGTGCAGCGAGCAAGGGAGCGAGCATTTTGGCGAGCAACGTAGGCCTATCCTACTGACTTGCTGTCTTGTCATATCCAGGCTGAAGGCGACTACAGGGGCGAGCAGGTGGGCGAGCACCAAGGCGAGCAACCTAGTCCTGGCTTCATAAGCTTATTGCTTTATCATACTCAGAGCCTCGGGCGACCAATATGGCGAGCAGCAAAGCGAGCATTGGTGCGAGCAACTGGGGAATGGCCACATAGGCTTGTTGCTTTGACACCTCTAGGCTCGGACGAGCATGCGGGCGAGCATCCTGGCGAGCAGCTTATACATTCTTGCTTGTTTATACTTTGGTTATTATCTAATCTTCAAGCTTAGATCCTTTTATCAACATTATTACCTTAAACTCTTCAAAAAATGCTTTCTGCTTGGATGCGGGAACTTTAGACCACGATCCCACTCCATAAGGCCACACAACACTTTTCAGTGCATCCGTGACCAAGCTAGAAGATTTATTACCCGGACGCAAGCTGCATAAATAATTAGGTATTAATATTATAAAAAAATTATGTATTAATATTATAAAAAAAACTATGTATGGTTGTAATAAAAAACTTACACTCCGTCAGACGGCTGTATTGGTTGTCGAGTATCTACTAAAGGTTGCTGTCGGGATGAAGAACCTCCGGCAGCAGAAGACTCTCCCACTTCAAAATTAGGAGGGATCGGCACATAAAAATTCTCCATCGTAACGGGCGGTAAAGGCAGGACCGCCCGTCTCCCTCTCCCTCTCCCCCTTCCCCTCCCTCTCTCTCTTCCTCTTCCTCCCTCTCCTCCCTCTCCTCCCTCATTCATCTATTCAACAAATCAAATAATACTAATCAATAAATCAACTAATACTAATCAATTAATCAACTAATACTAATCAATTAATCAATTCATTTAAATATAAACAACTAATAATAAACAACTAAACAATTATTAATAATCAACTAATAATCAATAACAATATTCAATAATCAACAATAATCAACCAATAATCAATAACAATATTCAATAATCAATAATCAACTAATACTAATCATTTAATCAACTAATACTAATCAATTAATATCAATAATACAATATATAATACTAATAATACCAATAATACAATATATAATACTAATAACACTAATACTAATACAAATATACAATAATCAATATCAATATATATATAATATAACATATAATATATAAATAAATATATAATATAAATATATATATATACCTCCCCATATAAATAAATATATATAAATAAATATATAATATATAAATATATATAAATAAATATATAATATATAATGCATAATATATATAAAATTAATATATAAATATATATATACCTTTCACCAGTGGCGGGCGGACGGCAGCGGCGGCGGCGGCTGGACGGGCGAACCGCGGCGGCGGGACGGACGGGCGAACCGCGGCGGCTGGATGGGCTGACGGCGGCGGCGGCTGGACACACGAGGGTTTGGTTTATTTTTTGTTTTTCTGATTCTGAAGTCGATTGGCAATTTTTGTTTTCTGATATTATTTTTAGCGACCGCCTAATCGGTCGCTAACTTAATTACGTTTTTGCCACGTGGCTTCCACCGAAAATTTGTCCGTTGATTAGTCATTTTATTATTTAGCGACCGATTAATCGGTCGCTAAATAAAAATCAAAATTTGGACCGCGTAATTTAGGCGGTTTACTTAATTGGCGGTCGCTAAATATAATTAGCGACCATTTTGGCAAGTTGTGTCTAATCAATAATTTACTCCAATAAGGCAAGTCCCAAAAGATGCTTCTCTTCTTCCAACCTCCACGGATACCTTTATTGTGTTTCATCCAACCCTCCTCAGTCGTTTTCCACAAGCCAGTTACTGTAACCTCTCTCAACAACGAATCACCTGAAATAAAGTGTGTATGGTTAAACTAAATTGATAAAACTCTTTTCATAAGTAGTGATTAAAATATAAACAATATTTATATACTTGTTCGAACTTGTGGTCTTGTACGCTTTACATCATTCCCCTTTAGAAAGTGCACTTTGTCCTTCCGCCATTTATGATCATTACATAGAAACTTCCGATGGTTATCGAACCATGATACCTTTTTACTCAGTGGAAGCCAAAATGCATTAGATCCATCCATGCAGTACGGGCAAGCTTGTTTTCCTTGAGTCGACCACCCAGACAACATAGAATATGCTGGAAAGTCGCTGATGGTCCATAAAACAGCAGCCCGTAATGTGAAGTTCTCCTTCCTGTACACGTCATATGTCTCTACTCCCGTATGCCACAAATATAACAACTCTTTAATCATTGGCTGAAGGTAGACATCTAGGTTTTGCTTAGGATTCTGAGGACCAGGCACCAAGACAGTGAGAAATATGTGTTGAGGCTTCATGCACAACCAAGGAGGTAGATTGTACGGAGTCAGTAATACAGGCCACAACGAATACTTCTTCCCGTGCATACCGAATGGAGCAAATCCGTCTGTGCACAGGCCAAGCCTCACATTTCTCTTCTCACTCGCAAAATCTGGAAACTCTCTATCAAGATGTCTCCACGCATTAGAGTCAGCAGGATGACGCATCTCTCCGGAATTCTCATCAGAACACTCCTCAGCATGCCATCTCATGTCTTTTGCAGTGGCACTCGACTGATACAACCTCTCTAGACGAGGAGTGATGGGAAGATAATACATAGACTTGAAAGATGTCTTCTTCCTACGATCTGAGGGTTTGAACCTAGGGTAGTTGCACATCCTGCACCGATCGATGCTCTCGTCGTCGCCCCAAAATAGCATACAACCGTTGGAACAACAATCAATCTTCTCAAATGGTAAACCCATATCCTTCAAGAGCCTCTTACTTTGATAGAAATTTTCTGGTGCTGTGTTCTCTTTAGGTAGGGCCCATTTGAACAACTTTGCAAATTTATTGTACACTTTCTGACTGACTTTGCCTTCAGTTTTGATGGACAACATCTGAGCATTGAATGATAATTGTGTCTCAGTATCACAACCAGGAAACAACTTCTGATCGACAGATTTAAGCATCTAAAAAAATCTCTACGAACGAGGATTTGGTTCCTCTTCCATGTGGTGACCACCCAAACCAGACTCATCAATCATCGTATGATAGCTTTGGAATTCATCCACCGGTGTCTCAGAGCATGGAATAGACGAATCACGGCTCGAACCACCAATCTCAAATCTCTCACCTCCACTGCTACGAAACTGATCATAGAAGGCAACCACTGTTTCAAGATTATGATTCCACCGAGTTTCGCCATGTACAGTCCAATTGTAATAGTATGGAGTAAAACCAGACATCACGAGATGAGTTAGAACCTCATCAATGCTCAAAAATCTCTTGTTACCGCACTTTTTTTTTAACAAGGACATCTAATCTGGCCATTCATATCCATGCAGTGTGGATTACCAGAGGCAAACGCAGTAAACTCATGAATTTTCTTGTAAAATTCAGGGTTGATCGATCCTTGTATAAGACGAGGGATTTCATACATCCAACGACGATCAGGGAGTTCCATCTAATTTAAATTAAGAATATACCACATTAGAATTATAAAAAAATTCGCCAGAGTTTCGACTATAAACAAGCATATCCGATTTTTTAAAACAAAAAAATCCAATATATATAATCAAACATCAATTACACATAAAAATTCTAACAAATTAAATTAGGATTAAAATCTCCAATAAAAATAGATATATTCATAAATAATTAATGTACAACATGCAAATAATATTAAACCTAAACGGTAAAAATGTAAAAACGTACGGTCAAATTGAAGCAACGAGCACAATGTGACAATGGACCCGAACGATTACAACCAACACGTTGAAATAATATAATTCTTCACATTTCTGAGATTTTTTAAGGTTTTGGGGTAAATGTTTCGTGAATGAAAACGAAAGAAGAGGGCAGTGGCTGATCTATATTCGAAGTTTAGCGACAGCTTTTTTAAATTTACCGACCGAAAATTCGGTCGCTAAATGTAAAAACCGAATCGGGCAATAACTGTCCACCTACCCGCTTTCGGTTTTTTAATTTTAGCGACCGAAAAAGCGGTCGCTAAAATAAAAATAATTTAACGACCGCCTAAAAGGTCGGTAATATTGTTGGTCAATATTAGTCGACAATATTACCGACCGATTAGGCGGTTGGTAACTTATTTTTATTTTAGCGACCGCTTTTTCGGTCGGTATTTTCGTTGGAAAATTTAGGATTTTACCAGTAGTCAAAATCGGTCGCTAATTAATTATTTAGCGACCGATTTAAGTCGGTCGGTAAAAAGCAGTCGCTAAATTTCGTCTTTTTTGTAGTGACCTTCAATGGCTAGCTGATCGCCACCCTTATCCTCTTGCTTGCCTGGAGCTTCCAAGGGAAGATAATCTCCACCTATTATACGGATATGAGGTTGGACGACACTATGATCCACTCAATACTTGGTAAGATCTCCCACGTCCGCAACAGTGCCGTCCACAAAAGGGCTGGATTCTACGAAATCTGTGAACTTTTTTTTTAGGGAATCCCAGACGTCCTCGTTATGTTCAACGGCGTATTGATTATGCATAAAGAAATTCTGCATAAGCACATAAGAAAACAAAGTCAGCGGCGTCAGATTTTTCTTTCTCCATAGTGTCTGACGAGGAGACAACATCCACATCCATCAGAAGGTCCACCACCCTGCAACCTGCAACTCTTCCGTTAGCTTGAGAACTGCTTCCGAGGAAGACTTGTTCTCTATGAGTAGCTTTCTATCCTTGGCGGCCAGAGCTTCCTCATTTTCCTTCTTTTGGCGAGCAAGCTCAGCTTGCAACCTCTCAATCTCCTTCAAGGCATTTTCCTCACCAAGAACTGCAACCTTTGCCTTGGCCTCCAAGGCTTTTTTCTCCGTCTCCTTCTTCTTTTCACCAGCATTGATAATTGCAGCAGAACTGGACCTCGTCCTTTTCTTCTCAGTAGGAACATCTCTCCTGAGGGTCTTCTACACTCATTTCCTCTTTTTGGCATCATCATCAGCATTGAGCTTCTTAACGATGGCATTCAGGGTGATGCCCTACGAGTCGGCTTGGTCAGAAAAGACTTTCAGCTACTTCCTGAGATCAGCAATCCAGTCGCTACAGACTGTGTTCTGAGACTAAAGTTGTTCAATCTGCTCCTTAACCGAGATCATCATTTGATGTTCCCCATCAAACTCACATTTGAGGTTCGTTACAGCCTGAGGCCATGTATCCTCCTCCTTCCTCAGTTCAGACCCAAGCTTCTTGACAGCCGACTTGGATTCAGTAGAAGCTTCATCCTTGGCCAATGTCCTGACCCTGCCTTTATACTGAGCCAGCTTGTCATTCTGATCTTTGAGAGCTTCAGCAGCCACATTCCTGCAGGCAGTAAGAGCTTCCCCAGCCTGTTTGACAAAGGTGGTTACAATGACACCATGCATGGTGCCGAGCGCCATTAAGGAGCTCTAAACATCCTCGTGCGGTTTTTCGACTCATTAGGTCAGCGTAAACCTGAAACCTCCTCAGGCTGCCATCGTGGCTATTCAGCTTCCTGTACATGTATATTGCCGTGAATATACTCCACTGTGTTCACCCAGATGCCTTTCACCTTCCTTCGTCTCTGTGTACATGGGACAGAGGGAGTATATCAAGATCTTTCTTCATCATAGAGTCCCTCCAAAATACATCAGCCAGTCTTCCTTCATCATTCATATTGTATTTGTAAAAGAATTATTTCTCTTCTTCCTGTTGATTTTGCAATAACTCTGTAAAAGTATTTGCATCACCACCTTCTATTGCAATCATTTTCATTTTGTTTACAACACTTAAATGATCTTATATTGTGTGCCTGACTTGTTCCTCACTACCATTTGTGTAGGATAAATACCTGAAAGAATCTGCTGGTTTTTATCTCTGACATAGTTAGGTCTACAATTGCATCCTCTTTAGCATCTCGTATTGCTCTTTCTAATTTGTGTAAATGACCTCACTCTATTCTTGTCAATGTATGGTTATGTTCAATTATATGCCTGACTATTTCATATTGTCCATCACTTGTTAGTTTTACTCTCATCTAAGCTTTGCAATCAGTTTTTGTAATCCCAAACTCCTCCTTCTTCTTCAACTCATTCTCTTTCACATTTACATTGCTTATCCTTTTCACACCACTACAGGAGCACACATATAGTTTAGATGTTAATAAATTTTTCCATCTTTAGAAAATATTCATGTGGATTTGCGGACACTGAACCCTAGTGATCGTGCATGCATTATGTATAAATCATGCATTTCATCCACTGTTTTACTCTTTATTCCAATCAAGGATCCACTGAACTCATTATATTCTTTTAAGGTATGATCTTCATTATTTTCACCCTCTATATCCCCTGGATTCTCTTTAAAGCATTGCAAATCTATTGGGTCTATGGATTTTTCTGTTTGTTAAATAAAATTGTCTGATATATAGTTTAGATCACAGTAAAATAAAATAAATGGTAAGGAAAATATGGTGGAACATGTGTTTTTTGCATGTAGTAACATAACATACTTCTTATGGTAACATTGTTATACTAATACAGTAACAACCTTCTTTATATCAAGGGACTTACGCATGCAGTATAGTAGTACAATATAGTTCTTTGTAGTATAACAATCTTTTCCATGAAGTATCATGAAATAAGTAATGAAGTATAATAGCATGGGGTGGAGGTAGTGGAATGTGTTTTTTATATGTAGTAACATAATACACTTCTTATAGTGACATTGTTATACTAATACAATATTAACCTTATTTACATCAAGTAACTTATACATGCAGTAGTACAATATATTTCTTGTAGTATGACAATTTTATGCATGCAGTAGTATGAAATAATTAATATAGTATAATAGTGGAATGTGTTTTCTGTATGTACTATGTAGTATATGAAAATCTTATGCATGTAGTAGCACAATCTAATCTTTCCAATATGAAAATCTTATGCATGTAGTAGCATGAAAAGATCAATTCAGTAACACAAGAACAGACTAACACAAAATAATTATAGCATCATATTGTTAATGAATTCAGTATCGTAATACAACTAATTCGATAAGTATATGATGTTCTATACCTGTTACCGTCGAATTAGGTGATTCAAAACTTATTATCATCATATCACTGTAATTGTTCATCCTTTGTTGCCTTTGATTTTCGTCTCTTTTCGTGTGCTGTGAATTGTTTTCATGGCGATCGCCCAATTTAATTGAATATGAATGTGCCACCGATTTTATGGTCTATGAATGCTAGGGTTTAATGTAGGAGTTGTGGGTTTGTGTTCTGTTGGTAGATCAGCGAAATCTCTAACCTTGACCTGGATCCCAAGACGGCTCACGAGTTTTTGAAAATTTCATTTTTTAGTAGCATATTGCACGGACAATATTGCATAGGAGACCTGCTCTTTTGAATAATAGAACTCATATTATATATTTGGCTTTATATTATATAGAATAAGAATTTGAATTAAATATTAAAAAAATGAAAAAAAACGATTAATTTGAATAATAGAAGAGATGTAACGATTGAATTGGACAAGAGTTTACACTTTCAATTTGACATGTAGTTATGATATATTGAAGAAAAATATAGAATATTATGTAAGTATAACTAAATTAAAAGTAAAAATTCAGGTCTGAAATATATGCAAATAATAGAATAATATGTTAAGATTAACAGGTGGAGAACAATATTACTCCCTCTGTCCCAGACCAATTTGCACACTTTCCACACATTTACCCATACTCCACTACTTTATTTAAAAAAAATATTTTCCTTAAATCGTGTGTCATTCCAGGGGAGCAAATACCCCTGGAACGGAGGGTGTAATATTTTATTATTTTATATTTTGGCGGGAACTTGTGGAGGTAGTCACTATTGTGTTTATATGTAGATAATTTTTATTAAAATAACTAATATATGTAAATTACTAATACTTTTTAATAAAATAATTAATATCTTAACTCAACTTTACAGCAAAATTTGTTCCAACAAAATTTTATCTTATTAATTAAATAAAGAGGAATTTATAAAAAATTAGGAAAAGGGGATATTGTAATGTGGGATCAAAATATTACTCCCTCCGTCCCACTATAAGGTACTCATGTTGTCATTTTCGTTTGCTCATTGTTTTTTTTTTTTACTTTTTTTGGAAATTACTATTTACTTCTTTATTATTATTTTCAATATTTTTTACACTATTTCCATTATTTTTTCACTTTTCTCTATCACATCACTTATACTTTTTCATTTTTTTCACCACATCACTTGTATTTTTTCACTCTTTCCATCACATTACTTATATCTTTTCACTTTTACTTTAATTCGTGTGTCCAAAAGCAGCGAACAACTTATAGCGGGACGGATGTAGTATTATTTTTTTATATTTCTGAAATCCAAATAAAAAAAACCACCACCGTCCACGAAGAGCCCACTCCACTAGTAGAAAAACAGGCGACGAAGGAAGGAAGAGCCTTAAAAAGCTTTCTCCAAACAACACTAAATTAGCACAGATATACATACTGTCACACACCCTCACATCCAATTTTGTTTCTTCAAATCCAGAATAACTCTTTTTCAAAAAAAAAAAAAACCAAAATAACTGAAAAGTATGTGTATATGCGTGGTAAAAAGTTAAATTGAGAATTAATTAATGGAGATATATGAAATTAAATCTATGCCAAGTTTAAATTGAAAGTAAAACTTCATTCGTTTCAATTGGAAGATATTTCCTCTTTTCTAAATGCATAACGTTTTAGGGTATGTTTGGTTCGTAAGATAAAAGTATATATCCGTCAAAAACATGCATGATTTTGACGGATATATATTTTTATCTTACGAACCAAATGAGCCCTTATACTATTGTATAGTGTAATTAATTTAATTTAGACTCTCATTCAAACAAACTTTTTCTTTTTTTGTTTTGCGAATCATAAAATATTAATTCATGTGATGAAAATATTAATTCTATATTAATTAGGTACTAATACTATTCAACCTGAACTAATACCCTCACTTTTTTATGGGTGAAGCTAATACAAAGTACTAATACTATTCAACCTAAAAATCTTTCATAAATACTTTTCATCGTAGAATTTTTTTTAAGTCAAACTTTAGTAACAATTGTGATAAATTTGCTCTAGTTGTGTAGAATTTTTTTTAATCATTCTAAAATAAGGGTGACAATCATTTTTCTCTATAAACATCATAACTTGTCAATAACACTACACAAAATCAATGTTATGTATTTTGAAATGTTATTATGTAGACAATTTCTTTTCTAATATGGATCTTGAAAACAAAAACCTTATTATAATGCGATTACAAATAAAAAATGACCAAAAAAAAAAAAAGTAAGCAAGAAACTTAACTACATATGTTTTAGAATATAAAGTCAGTATAATTTTAATTTTTAGGGGATTTAGCAAATTTGGACCGAATGAGAGTGCATCTAAAAAGGCCACCATTACTAATCATGATACATATACTAAGTCATGACTCCTAAGGGTATGTTTGTTTTTGGATTTAAGGGGTCGTAAGCAAGTCATGGCTTTGAAATCATGAGATGTGAAAACATTGATGAATAATAAAAGTGTGTGTTTATTTTGAAATTTTAGTAGGATATGATGTTATTTTATGTCAAATCAAAATGTGATAATGGTTGATTTTATAGGTATAATAGTAGGCATTTTATGAGTGGTGTGTTGGAAAAAATAATAATATGTTTAATAGTTATTTTTAAGTGTGGATTGAGTTTGAGATGTGAAATTCGGATGTTAAATCCCAAACTCGTGTGGAGCGTGATCGCAAAGTCCTACTTCCACCCGAGCTAGTTCCAAAACAAACATACCCTAAATTAAAAATAGTTGAACTCTAACTGTAAATAATATTCCAGCCTATCTATATCACATACTAAATATATTTTTTATTTTTTATTATAAACTTGGCAAAACCAAAAATTTCACACTCGTTCACGCAGTTGTCCAGTAAAAGTGAAAAAGGCGTGAAGTTTTTTCAAAAAGGGGGAAAAAGTGATTCGAAAAGTAATGAAAATGCCAATGCATCATATGCTGATTAGCACAACTAATGAAAATGTTAGCGCAGTGCATTGACCATTACATCTTTTGTATTCTATAAAAATGAAGAAAAATGTGCATAAAAGTGCTTTTATTAAAGAGAGAAAGTAATTTAGTAAGAAAGAGAGTCTCATTTCAGTACCAAAATAAAAAAAAAAAAATGATGACGTTAGTTCATTAAACTAAAAAATTAATTTGCGGCGATTACGACTTGGATCAAATTTTGCACTCTAAATTACAAAAATAATAAAATTAATTATTTATAAAAAATACATTAGAATATAATGAATTATTTTATAGTACAACAAAATTGCTCTACAAATCCATAAGATTTTGAAATTTATTTTTATTTGTACACTTATTGTATTTTGGCCAAAAAAGAAGTAGACTATGTTGTAGTTAGTTCCAATGACTAGTGACTTAGATTCTTAAATCACCTGTAAATAGTAATGTAGAGAATAAATTTGTAATGATAGGAGTATTTTACTTTCATTTTTTCTTATATTATAAAAAATTAAAATTTACTAAGAACATTATTGTAAGGATTTTGGTGGAGAAAATGATGATGAGAAAGTAAAAATAAAATTAATGCATAATTTAAATAATACTCCATATGTCCCCTTATAAGTTGCTCACAACTTTTGGCTATTAAGAAAAGTATAAAATTATTGATATAGTACATGTGATGTGATAGAGAAAAGTGAAAAAGTAATGAGAATAATGTAAAAAGTATTGAAAATACTCCCTCCGTCCCATTATAAGTTGCTCATTTTGCTCTTTTTGTCTGTTCCACTATATGCTGCTCATTTGTTTTTTTTCTTTTTAGGAAATCACTATTCACTTCTTTATTATTATTATTTTTTAATATTTTTTACACTATTCTCATTATTTTTTCAATTTTCTCCATCACATCACTTACTATATCAATATTTTTATACACTTCTTAATATTAGTGTCCAAAAGTCGTAAGCTACTTATAAGGGACGGAGGGAGTAATAATAAAGAAGTGAATAGGAGTATCCTAAAAAAATAAAAAAGTAAATGGGCGACATATAATGAAACGAACAAAAATAAAAAAATGAACAACTCATAATGGGACGGATTGAGTATTTACATATGAGTAATAGAAAATTTGATTAACGTAAAATTATTTCTGCCTAAAAACTTTTGGGCATGTACAGTAATTCAGGGATTTTGTTGGAGTAATATCAAATTGATTACCAAAGGAAAGGTATAAAGAGTGGCGGTATTTTAAGGGTCTCTTTTCTTTAATGGATAAATTAATCGATCCTGTCTAAACGTGCATGTCAAAGCATGTTTTGACGGGATATACTAGTTTATCTATTAAACAAAATACACCTGGTATGTAATTTTTAAAATATTTAGACACCCATGTATGCATTTTTGTATAATTTTTTGTCCACTTGTAAAGAAAAAATGTATCCCCTTTTTTTTCATTATTAAAACTAAACTTGAAGCATCAAAATAAACAATTTTAATAGGATCTCGACTGCAAAAGTTGTATGCAGAAATTGGAATATATAAAGTGTTAAAAAAAAAAAAAAACTCCTTTTCTTTCTCCAGCTTTTGTACAGTGCACACACCAACTCACCACCACCACCATTCCAAATCACTCTCAAAATCCAAAGGACGAAACACAGCTCAAAACAAACAGGAAAAAAACAAAGCAAGCGATATACTCCTTTTATCCATGAAAATTAGTCCACGTTGTCTTAAATAGCAGTCCACAATAAATAGTTTATCTATTTAAAATAAAAAAATTTAATCATTATTTTTATTTTTTTATACACATATACTCACTTTTATATATCACATCAAATATTTTATTAATAATTAAAACTTTTTTATACTAATAACCGTGCAGAACTAAGATAAACTAATTATCATGGACGGGGATTATAATTACTCCCCCACACTCTCTGCTTTGGAAACTGCAAGTGCAACCTCCCTTTGCACCTAATTCAAAGCTGCTGCTGCATCCATCTCTAAATTTAAACAATTATTATACCTTTGTCCATAATAAACAACACACATGCTTCTTCTCTATCTAAATCTCTCTCACATCAAACTACCTAAGCTATCTTCCCCGGCCAAACAAACAAATTAAAATGATCTCCGGCTCCGATTTCTACCATGTTATGACAGCGGTGGTGCCCCTGTACGTGGCCATGATCCTGGCGTACGGCTCCGTGAAGTGGTGGAAAATCTTCACCCCCGATCAGTGCTCCGGCATCAACCGCTTCGTGGCCCTGTTCGCCGTCCCCCTGCTCTCCTTCCACTTCATCGCGAGCAACAACCCCTACGCCATGAACTTCCGGTTCATCGCCGCCGACACCCTCCAGAAGCTCATCATCCTCTCCCTCCTCACCCTGTGGGCCAACTTGTCCTCGAGGGGGTGTTTGGAGTGGACCATAACCCTCTTCTCCCTATCCACGCTCCCAAACACCCTCGTCATGGGCATCCCTCTCCTGAAGGGCATGTACGGCGACTTCTCCGGCAGCCTCATGGTCCAGATCGTCGTCCTCCAGTGCATCATCTGGTACACTCTGATGCTCTTCATGTTCGAGTACAGAGGCGCCAAGATGTTGATATCTGAGCAGTTTCCCGACACAGCTGGCACCATCGTCTCCATCCACGTGGACTCTGACGTGATGTCATTGGACGGCAGACAGCCTCTGGAGACGGAGGCCGAAATCAAGGAGGATGGGAAGCTTCATGTGACTGTGAGGAAATCAAACGCGTCGAGATCGGACATCTTCTCGAGGAGGTCGATGGGGATTTCGTCCAACACACCGAGGCCCTCAAATCTGACCAACGCAGAGATTTATTCTCTGCAGTCGTCCAGGAACCCTACGCCCAGAGGCTCCAGTTTCAATCACACAGATTTTTACTCAATGATGCAGCAGCGCAACTCCAACTTCGGTGCAAATGACGTTTATGGTTCGAGGGGGCCGACTCCCAGGCCGTCCAACTTCGAGGAGGAAACTGGAAAATCGAGATTCTATCCGGCGCCGAATCCGGGGATGTTTTCGCCAACGTCGAAAGCGGGAGCAGGGAAGAAACAGGAAGGGGGGAAGGACCTTCATATGTTTGTTTGGAGCTCGAGTGCTTCCCCAGTTTCAGATGTGTTTGGAGGCCATGATAATTATGAACATGGTAAAGATGTTAGGCTTGCTGTTTCTCCAACCAAAGGTACGTACGTATATAATTTTATATATTTTGGACTAATAAATTAATTAATTAATTAAATTCTTGGATGTTTTATTATATACACACTATATATATCTTTCACAGTGGAGGGACAGAGGGAGAATAATCATGAAGAAGAAGAGTATGCAGCAGAGAGAGAGAGAGATGATTTCAGCTTTGGAAATAAATTAGGTGTTGGGGAGAGAGAGGTTAATGGAGGAGGGGATAACATGAAAGCGAAAGTAATGCCTCCTACAAGTGTAATGACGAGGCTTATCTTAATCATGGTTTGGAGGAAACTCATCAGAAATCCCAACACTTATTCAAGCTTAATTGGATTAATATGGTCTCTTGTTTCATTCAGGTACCTACAAAAATATATTCTGATCAAATATTAACTATTTTAATTTCATTTTTTTGCTAATTAATTAACCTATATATAGGTGGCATGTAGAAATGCCTGCTATAATAGCCAAGTCCATATCAATACTGTCAGATGCAGGTCTTGGCATGGCCATGTTCAGTCTTGGTGAGTAATCATGATAGACATTAGTTCTCTCTCTCTCTCTCTCTCTCTCTCTCTCTCTCTAAAATTAGCTTTAATTAGTACGCGCGGAATCATGCATTAAATTACTAATAATTAATGGGAAATTAAAGAGTAATTAAGCAAAGCATGCGTAAAGCAAAGATGGGTCATGATAACATGTCTTGTCTCTTTATTGTCCTTTTTTTGCATGCCAAAATCTTTTTCTGTCTGTGGGTATACGAGTACTAAGAAATACACACGCACAGTCGTGATGGTGATGAGTGAGTATATATATATATATATGTGTATGCACACATGTAAGCATGGATTAATTAGTAAAATTAATATATTCACATAAAATATATCTAAACTATATTTGTGTTATTATACGTACAACTTTTTTTTGTATATATACCTTATTTCATAAAATGTTATCATATTAACCTTTTTACATTTTTCCACATTGAGACTAAATCATGGAACCGTCCCTTCCAATGCATGACTACATTATAAAATAATAGTATTATATATATATATATATTCTATGTAATTTATGCATTAAAATTTTGTTATTAAATTTCTTGTTATTTAAATTAGTTTATTTATAAAATAATATGAGATGAGTGATGGATGGATGGATGGGGTTTACTACTTTGCAGGTCTATTCATGGCATTGCAACCGAGGATCATAGCATGTGGAAATTCGGTGGCAGGTTTTGCGATGGCTGTGAGATTCCTTGCAGGACCAGCTGTCATGGCTGCTGCTTCCATTGCTGTTGGCCTTCGTGGTGTTCTTTTGCACGTTGCTATTGTTCAGGTACTTTTCTATCTATAATTATTTGCATTTCTTATTATTTTTAATTAAACCTACATCTCTAGCTTGGAGTATATATATACTACCTCTGTCCCGGAACTACTTTCATAGTAGTCCCGGGCACGCAAATCAAGAAAAAGTAAGTATGTGAGTGTAAAGTTAAATAATAAAATAAGAAAAAGTATGTTTTGTTGACTTTTGTGAGTGAAAAAAGTTTCCTTTTTAGGTGTGTGAAAGAAGAGTTGGGACGTCCAAATAAGGAAAGTGTGAAAGTAGTTTTGGGACGGAGGGAATATATTTTAGCAAGCATTTATTTTTAGAGAATTAATGTTTGAAAACTCCAGTTTAATTTATTATTGAAAATAAAGAGAAAATTGGCAAGTAATGGTAATGAAAATTAAGGGATATCAAAAGTACTCTTAGTATTTATTTGATGCAATTAATGCATATTCTCTAGATCATGCATGGTCCCCCATACTAGAATTAAGTGACACTTTTTAAAGAATCTCACTAAAATAGTACTGCAACACATGCCACCAACACGTGAACCTAACTCTTTGCCACTTCAAAAAAAAAGTTGATCCAATAAACAAATTATTATTATTATTACTCCCTCCTTTCATGAAAATTGAACTACCCTTGTTGTGCACGGTTATTAAGAAAAATAGATGTTGATGTGTAAAAGTGGGTATATTAATATAAAAAAATATTTAATTATTAAAAAAATACTTGATGTGATGTGTAAAAGTGAGTATATGTGTATAAAAAATGAAAATAATGATTGCAAGTTTTCCATTTTAAGTAAGTAGATCATTTATTGTGGACGATCATTTAAGGCAATGTGGACCATTTATCATGGACGAGGGAGTATTATTATTATTTCTTATATACTACAGTATTATACTTGGGGCTTTGTTGAATGTTCAGTGTTAGTCAATGATAATGTACAAGTGTCATAATTTTTTTATTTGATATTTTCATTAACTGGCAAACATACATATGTATATACAGGCTGCTCTTCCCCAGGGCATTGTCCCCTTTGTTTTTGCCAAGGAGTATAATGTACATCCTGACATTCTCAGCACGGGGTAAACTTAATTATCTCTATCTCCTTTTTCCTTACTTATATATTTTTGGTCTCGTTATGTGCACTATATAATTATAACTCCACTACTCCAATGAATATAAACTATTACCATAACATGTTACGCATATGAATTGCGCGATGATAATGTTATGGTATTAGTTTATATGCATAATAATATTATTGAATAAATATAATGGTATCAGTTTTATGATGTAAATAAAATTTATAGAAGACTGAATCATTTAAATTTTAATAAATATATATATATGGTTAATATTTTCGATATATTTATTTATGACTAAAATATTTTTGACAGGGTGATATTCGGGATGCTAATTGCGTTGCCAATAACGCTCGTTTACTACATCTTGTTGGGGCTATGAATTTGGACATGAATATGTCAAAACATTATGAAAAAGAATGTTAAAAAAGGTAGGACATTTTTAGCATCAAGTATTTGAGAAGGAATCTTCGATAGCCTGCAGCTGATGAGCACTCCATCGATCACCTAGATTGATTTATGTTTTTCTAGTGAAAAGAAAGATGTAAAATCATATTTGTAATGGATCTTTCATAATGGAAAAGAAATTTGAAAAAAAAATAGAAAAAAAATATATAGTTTTTAATTATGACTTTCTTCATTTTTTTAGAGTAAAAAAAGTTAAAAATAATATTTTTCTATCCCATTGGAATTTGTACACTTTTTATGTGGGGCAAAGTATTATATGAATGATACACACAGTAAATTTTATGGTGAACAACAATTTATTCTAAGTATTTTGAGATTTGATTATTTTAGAGATAAATGACATAAAATATTGTATATGAACTAACACGACAATGTATATAAACTAACACCACACTATATATGAATTAACACCGCACGTAGTATGCCATAGTAATGAACTAAAATCATATTGTATATGAACTAACAACACACTGTATATGAACTAACACTACACTCCATATGAATTAACACTACACACTGAAATGTGTGTTATTGCGTGTAATAAAATATGTCGTTCACGAAATTATTACGGTGAGTATTACTCACATAATACCTACTCTTTATGTGGATGTTCCATAAGAATTTGTACACGAAAGGAAATATTAATTCGCATGCACACTCAGAAACTAATATATATATTTATTTAGAACAACACTTGCGTAGAAATTTCTACCGTAAAAATTTCCTAATATAGATAAAAGAAAAGATAAAGCCCACGCGCCAACAGCTTCGCCAAATTCGCATGTATTCGCATCCCTCCCCCCACTTCGCATGTATACTCCCCTGCATGCATATTAAAAATACGTAGGCATGCATACTAATCTCTCCCTCCACAGCTGTTAGCAATTTTTTTAAAGTTTAATTTAATTTTTTATTTTTTAAAGATTATTGTGTTGATTAAAAAATATTTAAATAATAATATGTTACAAATAAATATTTATACATATTGTAACACATATTTATAATATTTATAAATATTTTTGATCTTATAATAACATAAATTTGTTCTAATAGTAACACACATTTGTCTCCCAGTTTGTGTTACTATATGGGCAAATGTGTGACAAAAAATATTTTTTATGTGAATAAGTATATGTTTCTTAATTTATTCATCATCTATTTAAATCTAGGTGTATTGTTTCATTTAATACATATTTTATTATATTAAAGAAATAATAATTTCTATAAAAATAAATAAATATTTATGAATAATTAATATTTATTCTTATATTAACACACATTTTTCTCTTGCATCATGTGAAAAATTGTTTATTCTATAAAAATAAATGAATATATGCAAAATAACAATATTTTATAAAATAGTAGCACATATTTGTTCTAATCGTAACACACATTTGTCTCCCAGTTTGTGTTACTATATGAACAAATTTGTGTTACTATATGAGCAAAATATATTTTTATGAGAATATTATTCATCATCCCTTTAAATTTAGGTATATTGTTTCATGTAATATATATATATTATTATATGAAACAATAATCATTTCTATAAAAATAAATATATTTGTGAATAATTAATATTTATTCTTATATTAACACACATTTTGCTTTTGCATTATGTGAAAAATTATTTATTCTATAAAAATAAATGAATATATGTAAAATAACAACATTTTATAAGATAGTAACACACATTTGCTCTAATAGTAACACATATTTGTTCCGCAATTTGTGTTACTATATAGGCAAATGTATGTTACTATATGAGCAAGATATATTTTTATAAGAATAAATAAGTTTTGCTTAATTTATTCATCATCCCTTTAAATCTATGTATATTGTTTCATGTAATACATATGTTATTATATGAAATAAATAATTATTTCTACAAATATAAATAAATATTTGTGAATAACTAATAATTGTTCTTATAGTAGCACACATTTTACTCTTGCATTATGTAACAATTATTTATTCTATAAAAACAAATGAATATATGTAAAATAACAATATTTTATAAGATAGTAACACACATTTGCTCTAATAGTAACACATATTTGATTTCCAGTTTGTGTTACTATATAGGCAAATGCGTGTTACACAAGGATAAATTGTATTTATATAAGAAAGTAACACACATTTTCCCTTAAAATAACATGCATTGTCCATAGAGTAACACAAATTGATAGCAAAATTTAAATTTATTATATTATATCATTTAATTTTTTTTAAAAAAATCCACAATAATATAATAAGAAAAAAAAATAAGTGAAAGAGACCCCATTTGCATGGGATTGCCTCTAATCTGGATAGAGCATATGTTCGCATGGAAAACTAACCTAGGAGCCGCGCATGTGGCCGGTTAATCCTGGGAGCGCGCATGGTATTCTTTTTTATTTTATTCTATTTTTAAAAATTTCTACCGTAGAAATTTCTATATAAGTTTTTGTCATTTATTTATATACCATTATTTTATGGATTAGTCTTGTATGCACCACTTACACGGTGCAACTCAAGTTCATTTTTAAAAAGTTAAACAGTTTATAACTGAAAAGTTAAATAGTTTATTACTGAAAAGTTAAACTATGAAAGATACACTTTTCAGTAATAAATTGTTTAACTTTTCAGTTATAAACTGTTTAACTTTTTAAAAATGAACTAGAGTTGCACCGTGTAATAGGTGCACAGGAGACTTACTCTTATTTTATATATAAAATATTCCCTCTGTCCCACAAGAATTTGCACACTTTCCTTATTTGGACGTCTTATACAAATTTGCACACTACTAAAAAAATAAACATTGATTTACTTGCACACTCACAAACCTTTACACATATTTTTCCCATATGCCACAACTTTATATATAAAATACATTTTTCTTAAAAAATATGTTGTTCCGTAGGGTGTAAAATCCTATAGGATGGAGGGAGTAAAAAGTTAAAATTTTTGCCACTACTTTATATATAAAATACATTTTTTTAAACCTTGTGCAAATACTATACATAGTAAAAAGTTAAAATTTTCGCCAATAATGAATTTGATTTCGCCTCCATGCATTACATAACATACGAGGATAATTAACTTAATTTAAGAGTTCTTACAATGTTTTGTAGACCGATTTCTCGACTATGTCCATGTAATATAATTCCTGTAGCCAATTGCAAATACAAGTATAAATAAATAAAATTTATTTTTAAAAAAATCCTTACAATATTTTATATAGGGATGTCAAAATAATTTGCTCCACAGTCGATCCGCTCCGCCCCGCTCTGCCCCGTTTTAAGAATTGAGCAGATCTGCCCCGCTCCACTCGCGGAGCAGATCAGACATGGATCTGCATAATTTTTGCTCCGAGCCGCTCCACCCGCCTTGATCCGCTCCATATAATATTAGATGTATAATATTATGTAATATATAGTATTAAACATATATGTAATGCATATGAAAAGAATAAAAAGTAACAAAAAGTATCACTTTTTTTATTTAGGCTTTTTTTTAATATATTGATTTTAAAAAATTGTGAACATTTAATAGATGGGACAGAGCGGATCAGATCTGCCCCGCGCAAGGCAGGCATGGATCTCAAAATGTTGCTCCGTAGTGGAGCATGGAGCAGAGCGAATTAGAAGGGCGGAGCAGATTTGGATATTGATATATCTGCCCTGATTCGTTTCATTGTCATCCTTAATTTTATAGACGTATCTACAATTTTTATTTACGGACTTGATGTATATTTTCATATTTCACAAGTTGTGCACCACAATATATATATATATAACTCATTTCTGGCCAAAAAAATAAATTCTAAATTATATTAAAGAATAAATATAAAGTGCGTCTCTTGTGCACAAAAATGCATGGGATGCATTTTTATATGGGCAAGAATTTTAAATTAATTTGGGTTGGAAATCGGACGCCACCAACAACGTACACAACCATTCATTCGAGAATCTTGTCCACATCGTCAATTACAGCAGCCTTGTCGTCGCTTCACCGGAATTCACAACACAACAGCCACTATAGCCAAAGCTTTGTCACCAATAATCGAAGCTAACCCACTATTAGAAATTACAAGCCACAAATTCAATCGACCCTGCTCGAAGATATCAGAGAAGGATGAAGAATTGTTCACAATATCCCAAAAACAAGTATAAATAAATACTCCAAGAACAAGTCACAATATCCCAAAAATAATTCATAATAACCCAAAACAAATCACAATACCTAGATTACAAAAAAAAAAAAAAACACACACACACACAAACACATAGTGTGACATGTAGTATGTTTTTTAAAAAAATTCAAAATTAAAGTAAAAAATTATAATTAAAATATAAGTGCTTGATATGCACCCTACTTCACCCTAGAATTTGCGATAAATATAATATCATCAAACCGATAAATTCATCACAATGTCAACAATAAATCTAATCATCTAATCCACAAATTAAATTCATGACAATAAACATAACAACAAATGCAATCTACTTAAACTAGAGATATTATAGTCTATATTGTTAAGAATTACAATAACAGGTGAAATGTGAATCGCCAATCTATTAAAAAATTTAGTAAGTGTGAAATATAGATTGCCAATTAATGAAAAATAAAAATAATATATACATATATATATATATATATATATAAATATATTGCGGGACAATATGAAATTATACGCTAATCTACCCTTCGCGCGAGGCGAAATTGACCTGGTCAAATTGAGGCGGGTGTGGCAGGACAGCCTCTAGTTGGCATTTTGTAACAAGTTATAAATAGAATGCCTTATTATTTTGATATTGTTCCAACCTGAGAAAACATTCGGCAATCAGCAAATCTAATGAAAGACATTATAAATGGGTAATGCCTCCAACAATTAACGAAGTATGTAAGAAGTTGTAATATTATAGAAAAAGAGAAATGTTAAAATCCCTACTTATTCGTTTCTTTTAAAAGTGTGTATTAATTGTGAAAGATTCTATGGGGAGGAGGTAGTACAATAAAATCTATGCTATTATTTGCTTTGGGTAATGACTAAAAATGAATAACTCCCAACTCTAATTCATTTGGATGGTGAAAATCACCTTAGAGTGGAGTGTTTTATTTGTCATAGAACTTTACAAGTTTAGCATCTGTCTCTTTGTATACTCTCTATTTCCACTAGATTGGTTTAGAGCAGTTTATGTTTCTCCTGTTTAGTAAAGGAGGTGGAAATTGTCTTGTACTTTTATGTCTTCATATCTATAAAAGATTTTTTCCTGTTGTAAAAAAAAAAGACTAAAAATAATTAATTCCATTGTGTTAAAAATGTAACCATTTATGTTTATCATGCAAATGATATATAAATGACTTATATGTTAAAAATGTAACCATTTATGTTTATCATTAATTTTTTGTATTTATATGATTTCATTAATTTTTATATTATTTTTATATTAATTTTCATTAATTTCGTTAGTTTTTATGTATTTATATTATTTTTTATTTTAGATTTTACGAGTTTGTATTTATATTATTTCATTAATTTTTATATTATTTTTATAAAAAGTGTATTTATACTATTTCATTAATTTTTTGCTAATCGAATTTTTTTTACATAAATTTTAATTTTTTATATTCACTTTTTACCTTTTATTTGAGGCTAAAATTGGACCTTATAAAAAATTTTGGGACTAAATCTAATAAAAAATTAATTTTGGTACTAAAATTGGACCTTACAAGAAAATTTGGGATTAAATCTATTAAAAAGTTAATTTTGGGACTAAAATTGGACCTTATTAAAAAATTTGGGACTAAATCTAATAAAAAGTTAATTTTGAGACTAAATCTATTTTGTCAAATAGTTATGGGACGAATTGTGATTCAAACTCTAAGTTTCATTGATTCCAATTTTTAATACTCTTGATGGAAATTATACACTTGACCAAATATTTGATACCTTAAAACAGTTTCATAATAAACTTATCATGAACTATTTTTATATAAAACGCAATCTTCTATTAAACTTAAACATCCCTATTAAACTAATACCTTTTGAAAAAATAATTGATCCGTATAACCAATTTTAAGTAAAATTGATCCATAATATACTTTGCTTCGTGCACTCCAAAAAAAATATTTAAAAAAAACACCTTAAAAGCTAAATTAGAAAAAAAAAAATTGCATCCACCCACCCACAACAAGCAATTCGCGACGTTAATTAATCAATTTTTTTTAACAGTTTTTTACTTTAGAATTAACAGTTTTTTAGTTTTTACTTTAATTTTATTCATATTTGAATTCAATCACCATAACTTTTTTTTTTCGATTTAATTCTAGTGCCTTAAAGAATTAAAAAATTCATCACTCTTCGTGTTATTATTCTATTTTTTTCGTATACATGAAATTGAATAAACAAACTTAAAATGTTAATTATGTTTACAATTATTCGGGTATTCTCATAATTAACGAATCTACAATGTTGTATCATACTTATGATGCAATAATTTTCAAATTCAATTTTGACTTTTCTAAAATCTACGGTAACATGTTGAATTTTTTTTTTTTTTTACAATTGAAATATTATTTAATATTTTTTAGAGTATTATTGATTAATTTTTAAAGTATTTCAAATTATTTCCTAAAAAGTATTATGATTATATCTGATGGTATTATTAATTATTAATTAAATAATTATTTTTTTCAAAATTCAAGTTCTTACCCTGCACACAAATATATAATAGAATGACTTCCATTATAATTGATGCCAATACAACTTGATTTTACGTGGGTAATATACTGAAATTCTCATAAGAATTCGTCATCACCCTATATGTATATATGTGATGACAACACTACAAATTTTAAAAAAAATAAAAAAAATTCATTTGATAATTGGAATATATTTTAAAAAGACAAATTGAGTACGAACAAAGAGATCTAAGATTAAGAGTGACTAAGACTGGACAAAATTTTAGTTATTCTCTTAATTAAATTTAAATGTCTCTTCATTTATGGGTCACGTCCAATTCAATTACTAAAGCATTAATATCGATATTTTTACAAAAAAGTAATTTTAAAATATACTCTCTCCGTCCACGATAAATGGTCCACGTTGCCTTAAATGGTCGTCCACAATAAATGGTCTACTTACCTAAAATAAAAAACTTACAATCATTATTTTCATTTTTTATACACATATACTCACTTTTACACATCACATCAATTATTTTTTTAATAATTAATTTTTTTTTATACTAATATACTCACTTTTATACATCAACATCAACTTTTCTTAATAACCGTGAATTGTCAAGATAGTCCAATTTTTATAGACGGAGGTAGTATATTCATTAAGTCTGATGGATCCATCAAATCATCTCCCCTGGCCTGCAGCATTCTTCCAATTCCAAAATTGTGTCGACATTAATTCATCATTGGTTTGAGAAAAATAGGCAGGGATATATATATAGGGACGCAGTAGTATATCACCTTAATTCACCAAATAATCATTATATTTAAGAAACGCCCCAATGAATATTCTTCAAGAGATTATTGACAAGATTTCTCATATGCGTTCATGACAAATAACCAAAGTGTTGATTATTATATGTATTTTCGTGACATCTTCTCACGTATTATTATTATTATTATTATTTTATTTTATTTTTAAGTAACATGCGGATCAAAATAAGTATTTTGGGGCGTCACTGTCGGAACTTAATTTGTTGGAGTTACACAAAATACGTTAGAGTGGAACCTGGCACGGTAATTTTGACACTCATATCAATTTCGATCATATTATATCATTTTATAGTGTAAGATATCTTAATTGTAAAAAGAGATCATATAGAGAAGAAAAAAAAAGAGTTCTTATCATTTTATACCTTAAAAAAGTGGAGATTTCGTATGAGCTTCATATTATCATTTTGGATGATTGGAGCACCCTTAATGTTGGGCTTACATTAATGAACCTTTTGTTTGGGTTTGGGTTCATAGTTCAATTACAATTACTCACTTAGCATGGGTTCAATTTAATTGAATTTTAAATTTAGTTGAATTTGTTAAAATTGTATTCCGCTCTATATCAATCAGATTAAGCTTACTTTTCTTAGTTCCGTGGGTGGATCATATTTTGCTTTGGATCTAGAGAACACTCAAATATTCGTACTTTAATATGGTTGGGCTCGGCCCATTATATCTTCAGATCTAAACCACATCAGTAATATATTGTGAAACAATTATATATATATATATATATAGGAAATAAAATACATTTAATTTATATTTGTTTAATTTAGAAATTTAATATAAATAGCTTTATTTTATACCTTTCTACTTAGTATTAACTTTTAAATGTGATTTGAGTTCTTTCCATTTGTCTTGAGATATTTCTTTAGTGGGTGGGGTTGGAATGCAATATTCTTTTAGCATTCAAAACACCCTTTTCATTCATAGATCCATTGAGAGAAGTATTGAAAAGGTCGAAGATGCCAATACAATCTCCATGAAATTAGGTGTGCCACCTTTCTAAGTTTCTACAATAGTTAAAAGAGCGCTAGAGGACATGTCCTTTTTTTTTTTAAATTTTACGACATATCGAATTCAAATACATAAATTATTTCAAGGCAAATTTCAAATTCCCTTTAAAAAAAAGGACAATTTCAAACCCTAATTTCATTTTTCTTGACATGTAAGACATAAATTGGAATGCGTTTAAAGTGCAGTATCTTAGACCATGTTTATCAGCAAACTAGGAGCTGAGATCGTAGGAAAAAGACAAAAAGAAAATATCAAAAATGAAAATGCACAATAGCTCAGGCGTCGACCTGTGCTGTGGCGCAGCACAACTAATCAACTATGGGGGTCCAATCATGGGTTGACATATGTCACTTTTTTATTGGTTTCCCTTATTTTATAGAAAATGTATTTTATCTTAAAAATTACTAATTATAAAAAAATAAAAAATATATCAAAATTCGTATTTTTCATTCTCTATAAATAGAGATCACTCTTGATATAATTTGGAGCATATTAAAAATCACTCTTTTTTTCCCAATAATTTCTCTTCATCTTAAATAATCCATATTTTCTCAATTTTTAGTTTTATTTTCACCACATGTTCCAAATGAATCAAGTTTTAATTTTAATTTTGTGTGGTAATATTTTTTAATGTTAATTAGAAATTATTAGTAAAAAATATTTTTATTAATTGATTTTAAAATAAAAAATAATTATTGATAATATATAATAAATAAATTAAAAGAATAATAAAATGATAAAATATTAGTTAACCTGGGTTGAATGAGTTGCTGATAAAAGTAAGATAAATAGATGTATGGTAGGTTGTGTAGATGGATGAGAGAGAAATAATATTTAATTGAGGGACCTGGTTGTCTGGGTTGCTGATAATCATGATCTTAGAGCGAGTATTACTTATAAGCTCTAAAAGAATTTTAAAAATAAAAAATTAATCAACAACGATTAGGGGTGGAGAAAATATAAAAAAATATCAATATACCGCACTTATTGTATCGAAAAATATTGAATTTATCAAAAATTTTGGTATACAGAAATTTTCGATACGGTATGGTATCGTATCAAACGGTAACGGTATATAAATATTCGGTATATCGCGGTATACCAAAAATTTCATATTGAAAATATCTCAGTATACCAAAAATATTTCGGTATCACGGTATACCGAAAAATCAAAATTTTCGGTATATATAAAAAATACCAAGATTTTCGAAAATATGGGATGAAATATTTGTTGGGGAATTTTGCGGATGCCCATATTTATTCGGGTTATAAACTAAACACAAATTTAAACACACAACTAATATCATGATTTAAACATAATTAAATCAAATAGTTAAACACCCAACAACAGGGTTTGCATGCAAAACGTTATGAATGTATAAAAACACATAAATATCTACACATGCGGAACTAAGGTGTTTAAGTGAATTATATATCTTGATGACAAATTTATTGAGACCCAAAAGGTCTTTCTTGAGGCGATTCAAGAAGGTGGATGACCAATTGGAGCATCCCAAAAAGTTCTTCTTGAGTCCCTTTGTGGTCCAGAATAAGATCAACTTTGAGCACCCCAAAAGATCCTTCTTGAGACCCTTTGTCAACTTAGATCACACAATCAACTTGATCAACCTAAAAGGTCTTCTCAAGAATTTCCTCGTCCTTACTCGTACATTCGGTGGAAGGCCACAGGAATAATTTCAACACAAGGAAAAATAATATTTTGTTGCCCTCAATACCCCAAATTTTCAAAAAAAAAAAAAAGGATCAAGAAGAATGTTCTTGATGTATTGTTTCATCTCATATTTATAATGAGGATTCAAGATCAAATATCTTGAATATCAAATATTTCAAATCTTGATTATCTTGAATATCAAATATTATAATCTTGATTATCTAAAATATCAAATATTCTATACCTGATATTTATATTTTATTATTTAAAAAAATTATAGGCTATATTTAATTCAATGAGATCTTGATTTTATTAGATATTCTTGTATTCAAAATACATATCTATTTTTCATAGAATGTTCTCATTAATTTAACATACAATTTTAAAAAAATAATAATATTTGGGCACAAAATATTTCTTTTATTTTAATCAACTTGTTCATTGTTGGACATTTAATTGGGCTACTTGAGGGGCCTTTAGGAGAATTAAGATTATACCTTCTAATGGGCCTTGAATTCTAACATTGAGTCCAATGTCATTCAACACATTAACATTAATCTCACTTCATTATAGATTAATGTTGCACTATCCATCTTAACACATATTACAATCATATGGCTCCCGGTAATTTTTCTCGTGTTTATGATTCTCTTGTCCGTTAATTTTATCAAGTCACTGAACGTTTTAATTAATTTAACATCTTAACCTTGGAGTAAGGACAACTCTTCTTTATCATCATACCGGAAATAAATTTCACTTGCAAGATTTAGTATGACGAATATTTAGAGCCCACCAAGGGGACTAATCATGCAAGACTCTGCAAACACACGTTCATCTGTATTAAATTTTAGCAACTGTCATTTCTCAATGGTGTCGTCCAAGATGCAAAGTATTGAGTCTCATTGACTCTCTACCCACAACAAATCAAAGTGCCACACACTGATTACACACAGTCATATTTAAGGGACAGAAGTTTAAAAATAAACGATCACAGAGATTTAATTCTTCATCCCATAAATCAATACGGAAGAATTACCTCTATGTAGGTCCTCTTCAATACATCATCATTCACTAGTGTAATTCTTTGATCAAAATAAGTCAATCTGGGATCTACACATCAACCGTTTTACCAATGGGGTGTTCAGATCTCATCTAGGTTGTGAAGTTAGTACTAGTTACAAGACACTAATAATGTGATCTTGCTGTGAATTATTCGGGGATCACCACATTTATCTTCAATGTAACTTGTACTATTACTTTGAATGGATTGCAATAAATAATAACATTAATATTATCTAAAGCATAGTAATAAAAGATTTATTTCAGATAAAGCTCAAGATTTAGTTTAGTTATACAAAGTAAAAGCATACTTTTTAGTATAACCCTAACAATCTCCCACTTATACTCAAAGTCTGGTTTTAAGTATACTACAACATATCCACGTCCTACACATGTTCTAATAATTCCTCCCACTTATACTCGAAGCAGATTGACAACAAACTTGAACCCCATTCCTTTCACATGTCTCTCGAATGTTGACAGAGGCAGATCCTTTATGAAAGGATCAGCTAGGTTGTCTTCCGTTGCGATCTTTGCCACCTCTATGTCTCCTCTCTTTCACGATTTCTCGTATAAGATGGTACTTCTTTTCAATCTGTTTGTTGGTTTTGTGGGCTCTTGGTTCCCTTGAATTTGCAACTGCTCCGGTATTGTCATAATAGACTGTGATGGTGCTGGGCAAATCCGGAACTATGTCCAAGTCCACTAAGAAGTTCTAGAGCCAAACAGCCTCTTTCGCCGCTTCACAAACGGCTACATATTCAGCTTCCATGGTAGAATCAGCGATGCATTTCTGCTTAAAGCTTCTCCATGTCACAGTTGCACCTCCCAGACAGAACACACTACCCGAGGTAGAATTTCTGGAGTCTAAGTCTGATTGAAAATCTGAGTCCATATAACTGATGGGGATTAGACTATCTGACTGATAAACCAACATTCTATCTCGAGTGCTCTTGAGATTTTTCAGAATGTTTTTAACAGCTGTCCAATGCACTTTACCGAGGTTACTTTGATATCGTGCTACCATGCCCACGACAAAGCAGATATCCGATCTCGTACACATCATAGCATACATGAGGCTTCCAACTACCGAAGCATACAGGATGCCTTTCATGCAATCTATCTCATCTTTTGTCTTCTGACACATTTCTTTCGATAGATGAATCCCATGTCTAAAAGGTATAAAACCTTTAATAGAATTATGCATGTTGAACCGTTTCAAAACAATGTCTATGTATGAAGCTTGCGATAAACCGATCATTCTTTTCGTGCGATCTCGAGTAATCTTGATCCCTAAGACATGACCGATTTTCCCTAAGTCCTTCATATCAAACTGATTTGACAATCATACCCTAATGTCTGATAACACCGCTACATTGTTTCCAATGAGCAAAATATCGTCTACGTATAGTATCAAGAATACTACGGTAGTTCCGACACACTTCTTGTACACATAACTCTCAAACTCATTTTGATCAAAACCATAAGATTTTATTTCTTGATCAAAACATTGATTCCAAGCTCGCGATGCTTGCTTGAGTCCGTAAATAGACCTGTTAAGCTTGCATACAAGGTGCTGTTGGACTTTTTCAATAAAGCCTTTAGGTTGACGCATATAGATTTCTTCTTCAAGACTTACATTAAGGAAAGCTGTCTTGACTTCCATTTGCCAGATCTCAAAATCTAGATGTGCAGCTATCGCCAAGAGAATACGGATGGACTTAAGCATGGCTACTGCCAAAAAGGTTTACTCATAATCGACCTGATCTCAAATATATTTTATAAATAAAGTTGTGACATATGAGTAAATATGTGTATAGTTTTGTGAGTGTGCACGCAAATCGATATTTTCTTTTTTAGTATTGTGCAAATTTATGTGAGATGTCCAAAAAACGTGTGCAAATTCTTGTGGGACGGAATGAGTACTCGATTTATTAACAGTGATCAGTGTTCTAAAAGATAAATATAATTAATTATTTAATAAATTAATAATATATTATACATAAAATAATAAAAAAATTATCTCCACCTTTTAAAATTAAAATTATAAGTGATAACAACCATGAAACTCAAAATGAAATAAAGTCATAATTTAAAATCCAAAAGATGACACATATTAGTTTAAATTTTAAACTTTAAAATTCTACATATTAAAAGATAAGCACCATGATATGAAAAAAAAAACTACAAACTAATTATGGAGTAAGTAGTTTCTAAAGGACAAAGAAAAAATATATATTTTACATAAGGCAGCGCCTAGTCGTCCGTCTAGTCGGCTCAAATTAGTCGGTGCCTAGTTGCAAGTCGGCCGTCTAGTCGGATCTAGACGTCGATTACAACTCCAAATATTTTTTCGCCAATTTGGGGCAAAATAGGTCAGCCAAGTCGGCCGTTTTTTAGAACAATGACAGTGATAGTGCATATACATAACAATGATGGTGTATACACATAATAGTAATAATTGATAAATTGAATTTACCATGAACTCAAGTTTATATAAATTTTTGTCTAAATGTTATTGTATCAATTGATAATTGTTGTAATATTAGTTGATAAGTCTTATGATATTAGTTGATATAAGTAGTGTTAATTTATATGTATGATTATATCCTCTATATTTTTTACCAAATCACATGAGATAAAGGTTATTATGTAAGCGTTTTTTGAGTATTTTATGTTTGTTTTCTGAACATGTTACAAATTATATATGTTCATTGCGAAAACTTGTGATGACTGAATGTTAATTTTTTTTTATCTTGATATCAGTTGATAAGTATTGTGTAAAAGTTATTTCTATATATTATGAACTACTATTTAATAAGATAGAAAAAATAAATGCATAAAAATAATCTTATATTACAAAATGATTTATATCATAAAAATAATTTATATAGTACTTAAAAAAAATTATACTGACTACGGTATTAAACTGCTTCATAAAAGTTCTACCCAAGAAACCCACAAATTAAAAGAAGTAAACATGTACTCCATTTTTCCACCAATAATATTTTAATTCTTCTTAGTTATTTATCCAATAAAAACATATTTATTTTCTATTAAATAATTAATTTATTGCCACATTCCCTTAATTATTTAAAATATTAAATTACATTCATAAATAACTATTTTATTTATAAATATTAATTTTACGATATGAAACATTGTGCACGCACTCGAATGAAGGTAAAATATGAAAATGGAGGTCCAATTGGAGAATAGATAGAGGCACTCTTGTCCATATCATCAATTTAAATAGACAGATACGTATTTTGTTTTGGGGGTGGGGTGGGGGTGGGTGTCCCCCACTAAAAGCAATGTTGGGTCGGCCATTTGGTGGACAATATATAGTGGGTTTCACCCCTTTTCTCCTTCTCTGCCGCACTTTTCCCATCATCACTTGGCACTTCCCACACCATTTTCAAATCAATTTTCAAATCCTAAGAAACTAGTACTACCTCCGTCCTCCAAAAATTTGCGGTACTTTTGGGACATAATTTTTTAAAAAAAATGTCATGCGTAGAATGTGAATGATGGAGATTGTAATGTAAAAATTTTAAAACTGGAGATTTAAAGAGATATTTCTATTTTGAGAGTATGCAAACTTTTGTGGAACAAACTAAAAAGGAAAGTATGCAAACGTTCGTGGGACGGAGGTAGTATATCATTTAATATTATTTTATTTTATAAGTTTAATTTATATATTATCAGTAAATATAAATAATAATACTACCTCCGTCCAGGAAGTACTTTCATAGTAGTTCCGGGCACGAGAACCAAGGAAAAGTAAATATGTGAGTGTAAAGTTAAATAATAAAATAAAATAAAATATATTTTGTTGACTTTTGTGAGAGAGAAACGTTTCCTTTTTTTGTGTGTGAAAGAAGAGTTCGGACATCCAAATAAGGAAAGTGTAATAGTAGTTTTGGGACGGAGGGAGTATTATTTATAAAATATATTTAATAATATTAATTTTATATTAATAAAATGAGCAACACTTGAAAAAACATTCTACCGTAGAAATTTTAAAATATATAAAATAAAAAGAAGAAGTTCACGCGCATTCGTCCAGATAATAGGCTAACCGCCTAACAGCCTAATTCACAGCACACGAATCCTCGCCATTTCGTTAGTATATTTTTTTTGTAAATTTTGGAAAAATAAACATAAAATTAAAATAATTAATATAAATTCTAATATTATGAAACCCATGATGATGAGTGGGTCTATATAATATGTCTATTTCTCTCCTAATTTTAAGAGAAATTTACAAAAGAAAAATGAAAAGAATCCAAGTCCTAATTTCCATGCATACTAATTCTCCTCCCATGCATGCATGTTCAAAGTATTAAGCATACATATTAATCTCCCCTCCCCCACCCACCCACCCAACCCCCCATGCATATTAATCTCCATCCCCACCCCATGCCAACAGCCTTAAAGCTGTTGTCATTTTTTCTTTAATTTTTTAAATATTGTGATAATAAACAGTATTATTTAATATTATGTTACAAATAAATATTTATACATATAGTAACACATATTTTGATATTACAGTAACACACATTTACTCTAATAATAACATACATTTGTCTTTCAATTTGTGTTACTATATGGGCAAATGTGTGTTACTATAAGGACAAAATATATTTTTATGAGAATAAATGTATATCTCTTAATTTATTAAACATCCCTTTAAATCTAGATATATTGTTTCATGTAATATATATGTTATTATATGAAAAATAAATAAATATTTGTAACTAATCAATATTTGTTCTTACATATTGCTCTTGGATTATGTTAAAAATTATTTATTCTATAAAAATAAATGAATATATGTAAAATAACAACATTTTATAAGATGGTAACACACATTTGCTCTAATAGTAACATACATTTGCCCCCGGTTTGTGATACTATATGAGCCAATGTATGTTATTATATGAGTCAAATATATTTTTATGAGAATAAATATATTTTTCTTAATTTATTCATAATGAATAAATTTTCACATAATGCAAGAGCAAAATGTGTGTTAGTTAAGAATAAATATTGATTATTCACAAATATTTATTTAATTTTATATAAATAATTACATTTTTTAATATAATAACATATGTATTACATGAAACAATATACCTAGATTTAAAGGGATGATGAATAAATTAAGAAACACATATTTATTATCATAAAAATATATTTTGCTCATATAGTAACACACATTTGTCCATATAGTAATACAAATTGGGAGATAAATGTCTGTTACTATTAGAGCACATATGTGTTACTATCTTATAAAATGTTGTTATTTTATATATATTCATTTATTTTTATAGAATAAATAATTTTTCACATAATGCAAGCGCAAAATGTTTACTTTAAGAACAAATATTAGTTATTCACAAATATTTATTTATTTTTATAGAAATAAATAATTTTTTCATATAATAACATATATATTACATGAAACAATATATAAAAATAAATGTATATATGTAAAATAAGTAAATAACAACATTTATAAGATAGTAACACACATTTGCTCTAATAGTAACATATATTTGCTCTCCAGTTTGTGTTACTATATGGGCAAATGTGTGCAACTATATGTGTAAATGTGTGTTATTATACTAACATAAATTGAACGTATAATATTATTTAATATATTTTTAAATTTACAATAATTAAAAAATAATAATAAATCAATATCTTTCAAATATTTTGCATGGGCTTGGGCCCTGGGCCTAGGTGTGTGTGTGTGTTGGGGGTGGGGGTGGGGGTGGGGTAAAGAGGAAGGGGAAGGGAATTAACATTTGCATGGAATATTACTTGGGTTGGGCGTGGGCGTGGGCGTGGGGTGGGGGCACGCGTGAGTTCATTACTTTTTTTTAGTTTATTTTTGGAATTGTAAAAATTTTATATAATTTTTTGTCTAATAAAATTCGCATAATTCTAATATATATCACACTCTTTTACATTCACTATTTTATAGAATGCATACAAGAATTTCCTCTGCCTAAATTAGGGTACATGTATTAAGGCAAATTTATTTACGGTGAGAGATTTTTAAAATCAATTATCAAAATAGGGTGATGTTTGGTGGGCTTATGAAAATGAAGCCCGAGTGGTAATGTAGCGCTAAAAAATTAATGAAACATTAAATTTTATAAGCATATTATTTTTTGTCTCCTGGCGTCCGTATTAGCAAGTCCGACCGGAGGAGACAAGCCCATGTGCGATATTTTGAAAATAGAAAAAGAAAAGTTGCACACGTTGGGCCCACGCCCCATAACCACCATCTTCTCGTGAATTGTGCTACTCCTTGGTAACCACCGTTTTTTCGTTTTTGCTGGTAAAGCATTGAAGGAAGCTGTCTGTCATGTCCAGCTATGACAAAGCCATTCACATTTAGAGATCATTGTTGTTAATTTCTACCTAGCTTAGTTTTTCTCGCTTCTATTCGAGTTTGATCAAATGGTCAAACAAAGGTTTGTGTTTCTTCTTCCCCTCCCCCCTTCTGGGATATATTGCCCTACTTTTGAGTTAAATGCTTTTCTCATGACAGTGTGTGTAATAACATCATGAGGTTTAATGCCTTCAATAATTTGTAATGTATTTTCTCTGTCCTTAAATATTTTGCACACTTTCTTTTTTTGTCCGTCCCACAGCACTTTGCACACCCTATAAATAAAAATAACTACTTTAATCTTATCCTTATAATATTCACATATTTACACTAAATCCAACTAATTTCATTATTTTAATAATATAATTTTACACATCACCCTCAATATTCTACTTTTTACACATTTTTTTTAAAAAGCGTGTAAAAAGAGGTGTGCAATCTTTTCAGGGACATAGGAAGTAATATGTTTCTTCACATATATACCTGAGATTTCATCTCAGATGCGGAATTAAATGTTCTTGTTTTGCAATTCCATGCTTTTAATTTTCATATTTGTTATTTCTTACTTTATAATATGATTGGGATAATCTCATCTATCAATTTTGGTGCAGCTTCATAATTGATATTTTCTTACATATATATATATATGGGTATATATAATGAGTGGCGAACAAAGATTTAACTAGATGAAGATGGAAATGTCGTACTCTATTACCAACTCATCCATATCCAGGTTTACTACTGCCAGCCCATGTGCTCTCGTCAATGAGACATCAATCATGTCCTTGGTAAAAATTATCCCTTCCAGTCGGTACTCAACTTACCGACTGGATTTGCAGATTCAATGCCACTCACCAGTCGATAAAATTAGTATCGACTGGTTTCATTTTGATAAACTATCATTTTTTTCTCTGTTTTGATAATTTATTTTTAAAATCTCTTTATTTAAATAAATTTACCATGTATTAGTTAATATTTTTATTATAAATAGAAAAAAAAAATTAAAAAAAGAATTGCATATAAACTGCGCAAAATATCCAAATAAATAAAGCGAATAGTTATCTCAACAAAGTCCAACATGCTTCATGGATTAAAGTTGGCCAAGAGTATAAACCACGTATAAGCATTTGTCGGACGGTCAAGTGCTTCTAAGCTTTTAAACTGCTAAGACGGTGCCAAGATTTTTTTATTTTTCTATTAATATTAAATTTTTTAAATATATATTAATAAAAATGTACATTATACGACAATTATAAATTTAAAACATATTTAATAACCAAATACATTTTTCACAAATTGAAATAAGTCAACAAAATGTTAAAAACTATCATAATATGGTATTGTCCAACTTTTAAATGAAATACAAAAATAGCAAAATATATAGTGCAAATAAATTATGAAATAATTCAATTAAGTTTTCATTTTTTAATAACTTAGTAATTTAGTTTCTATTCTTTTACCTTTAATTTTAACTTTCAACTTGAAAATAAAATAAAATAAGTAATTGTCGCCTAGCCTTGGCGGTGCCAAATGTATCAACTAAATTTTTTTGGCGATTTGGTCTTGGCATCGGCGATCGAGTACCGTCAAGCGCCTAGGCGGCCGTCCAGACGGTGTCGGAGACCGTCATTTACATCACTGAAATGGCACAACATTTATTTTAAAAAAAATTGTCGATCAAAGATTCGTGAAATATGACCTAAGTAAAAAAAATTGATCTTAATAAGATCGGATGGGTCAAGTAGAACTTTCGTGAAAATCAGGCAGAGGCAAAACGTAAAATTTCGATGTATGATAATATTTGTTAAAATTATTTAATTAAATATTTGAATGATTTAATTGATATTATTTGGCCAATAACACAAAGATATTAAAATTAATTATTTAGAAATTAATTTATACGAGTGCATTCTACTCATCGAATAGATGATTTTAATGTATTCAAAGTTCAAATTCACAAACTCAATTAGTGGTGAGTGAGAAATTGAATCAAAGATTAAAGGTTATAATACCTTTAGATAGTGATTGGTAGGATGTAATAAAATATGAGAGATTATAATAAGGTGTGGTTATTTATAATGATTTCAATAATATTATTACTTGGTAGATCAGATAAATAATTGATGTTATTTACTTGTCATTGTTTGGTAGATAATAAAAAAATCATTACAATTTTTATTATGTTTTTTGGTAGACCATATAAATTTAGCAGTGTTCTAAAAGTCGCTAGTCGCTAGTCGGTCGGACCACTAGGGTCTAGCGACTAGAGCGACTAGTCGGGGATTAGTCAGAAATGCTTAAACGATAAATATAATTAATTATTTGATAAATTAATACTACATTACGCATAAAATAATAATAATAATAAAAAGTTAACATAACCACCTTTAAAAATTATAATTATAAATGATAACAACCATGAAACTCCAACAGAAATAAAGTCATAATTTAAAATCCAAAAGATGACACATATTAATTTAAATTTAAAACTTTAACATATTATAAGATAAGCATCATGATATGGGAAAAAAACTGTAAACTCAATGGAGTAAGTAGTTTCTAAAGGACAAAGAAATTTTTTTAAAAAATCTATTTTACATAAATCGGCGCCTAGTCGGCCATTAATCGGCAAGTCGGCCACTAGTCGGCAAGTCGGTTGTCTAGTCGGCGTCTATTCGGCAAGTCGGCCGACTAGTCGGATCTAGACGCCGATTACTGCTCCAAATATTTTTTTTCCACCGATTAGGGGTAAAACGGGTCGGCCGACTTGGCCGTTTTTTAGAACAGTGAAATTTAGTATGAGGAACAACCAATTTAACAAAATTTAAAAATTATTATCCAAATTGAATAATTAGCTTGTAATACTCATCCACCTCACTGACCTCCGCTCAAAGCTATCCAATAGCTGCCTAACATCCCTACTGTAGAAGCCATAGAAATCTTGTAAGGCCTGGAGGCACGAATAACGTTTGCAAAAGAAAACAATGAACTGAGCGTATTATGCACTGCTCCTTTACCAGGTCATCCTAATAAAAGTCAGATTCATACAAATTTTGTAAGTCCTACCAAATAGTTTTATATTATTATGAAAATCCATAATATGGGCTTGTATGGCCTACCAAGCAAATATGAGAGAAATAATCATCATCCCACATTGAAAAAATGAGAAGATTAATATACATGATATTAATATGATTACAATGAAAAATATCAAAGCATAATTGATTGATTGACAATCAAAACTGCTAAACACGCGCGTCGATCTGCTCCCGTGCACGTGATCTTGGTCTTGGACTTGGATCTTGATAATTGGGTGTACTTGGGTCTTGGTCATGATGTACATCTAATTTTTTAGAACATGAAAGTTTTGTGGATCCAGCCCAATGAATTCGATAATGGGTTAGGCTCATACCGAAAGTTGACTTCATTGTACGATTTTATTGAATTTAAAACTGACTCATGGATGATACCATGTTGACTCATCAATGGACTGATTCATTGAATAATCTGAAGCTGACTCATGGGTAACACTGTGATGGCTCATCTCTGACTCTACTCTATGCAGCACAAAAACGTGTTAAATACCTAAACCGCATGTCAATATTAATTGATTGTAATCAATCTGTTAACTGTTGACTAGAGCAAATCAACATTAATTGTGGACACATTTTTTTCCTGTTTATGAGTGGAGGTTTACCTATTAATAGGTGTGCTTATGCATTCCTCTGCGCACACATCTCAAATCTTTCTCTCTCCTTGTAGAACATCTGCATATAGAGTTTTAAGGTGACAATTCAGTTTAAGAACGTCCTTCTGTTCGCCGGAGCTTCAAGTCCTACGAAACTACACACTTAAAGACAATGTCGTTTTATCTTTGTAGCGTCATTCCAAACCGAAGAGTATTACCGGAGAATATTTGCTTTGCGGGAAGAGTTCTCCTCGACTCGACACTCTTCAGATCATTTATAATTTTCGTGTAATATTTTATTTTTCCTCTATGTATCCATTTATTTTATAATTTTACTATCACCTCGTCTTCTTATTCCAATGGTATATATACTAAATAATTCACCTTACCCGTGTAAAAATACATATTTATCATTTAAGCAAAACACGTAAAATATTAAGAGTGTATTATACTTTGATCACAAAAGTGTTATTACGTACTCCTTCCATATTACCATATGTTTTTTCTTTTCGTTTGTTGTTTTGTTTAAAAAATTAATTTATCATTATTATTAAATATTGGATCACGTATTGACTTTTGTGTAAAATAATAAAAAATTATGAAGAAGTAAAAGATAACTTTTTAAAAAAAATTATAATTTGATATATATGAAGTGTTATTTTTATTTTTTATAGAACAAAAGTTTGTTGCAGAACCAAAGAGAAAAGTGAGAAACTTAAAGATGAAATAAATGGAGCACATGATAAAAATCAATACAAATGGAAAGAATATATGAAATTTGAACCATGTGAAACTTTAGAAAAAGATAATCACAGATCACAATACAAGAAAATTATGAACAGAATAAAACTTATCAGTAGCGAAAATTAATTAGTTAGAGGCGCAAGTGCAATCCCAAATAACAGCCCACTACAACTGGTTTTAAGGCCCAAAATCATGTTCATTTCATAAGAGCGTCAATCCACTTGGAGCCCAACTTCCAGAAGCCCATTTGCTATATATATTGGTATTGTAACTTGTAAGGAATTAAATGGAAGATTAAGATTTGTATTCGTATTTATGAAATTATTTTGAATATCAAATTCGAATTCAATATTTTTAAATAATATATACAATTTATATTTACCTTAAAATTCATATTAAATTCTTAAAAAATATACTCCCTCCGTCCCAGAGGAACTTGCAAGTTTTCCTTTCCGGACGTCCCAAAGGAACTTGCAGACCCAAAAAAGGAAACCCTTTTATAAACTCCACCCTCATAATATCTACATATTTACACAAAATGTCATTATTTTTTCACTTTTTGGGCCCACATTACACTCAATACAACTAACTTTTTCACTTTTTACATAAAATTTCACCAAATTAACCCTCAAAACACTTTTTTTTTTTTACTTTATTCTGTTTTTTTTCTTAATTTGTGTGTCCCTCCTCCCTTGCAAATTGCTCTGGGGCGGTGGGAATATAAATATTCAAGTTGTACAATTACAGGACAAAAGTATATCTTTTGAGAAGGTTGAATGCCCCTATATCTATTTATACCTTTAGACCCCGATATTTTAATCACTCTTTTTACCTATATACTTTATAACAATTTTTAGGTTAATTATATAGCCTTATTTGACTATTTTTATTTTAGTTCAAGAAGATACAAAATTTTGGAGGATATTCTTCACAACTGTTATATTAGTGTGATTGTAGTAGCAAATAGGCAGAACATCCTAAAAATAGCAAAGTCTAGAGTATATAATTTGAATGCTTCACTTCCATAATCTAATTTGCTCTATTTGATGAGTGCATCCTATGAATTAAATCTTAGATACATATTTTAGGATTGTTCATTGTAATATAGATAAGTGATCTTAAAAATCGGCCAAGTTGGGCTACTAGCCACTAGTCGGCCATCATTAAAAAAAATTGGGATAGCGGTCGTCGTCTAGAGCTAATTAGGTGGCAACTAGACCAACTAGAAGCCGAGTAAGCCGATCCCGACTAGGACCATTTCTCTTTTAGTTTTTCTAAATTCAGCAAACCCTACGTAAATATAACAAAATATAATTAAAATAATTAAAATATTAATTCCCTTCTATTAGTATCAAATTCCCAACATAGCCTGCTTCCCTCTTTCTCTTGTTGTTATTACTTATAATTTCAATATTTAATGGTGGCGATGTTAATTATTATTATTTTATTTATAATATATTATTAATTTATTAAATAAATAATTATATTTATTGTTTAGGTGTTTTTGACTAGTCGTTAGATCTTAATGGTCTTATTGACTAATAATTTTTAAAATATTGGAATAGATTAATTAAAGGTCATATTTTTTAATTAATTAAATTTAAGAGATAATTCAAATTAATTTGATTGTATTGGTCTAAGATGCAAGATTCGTTTCGAGTCCAGAACTTTTTTAGTGGAGAATTACTTAGGAGAAAGCATTAGATTGCTTTTATTTTATTGCATTACAATAGCTATAGAATCAACCATCCAAACACGGCCACCGTTTGCTTTCACACACATTATATTTAATAAATTTAATTATTTTTTGTGGGTTACTTTTTTATTCATTCATATTACCTTTCTTATTTTTTTAAATATAAAACCTCCATAAATTTTACCTACATAATACACAATTATCATAAAAATTCATTATTTTTGTAAACATTAGTACGCACTTCAACTAATTTTTTTATTTTATACTTTAAAGTTTACCAATTTGTTACTCATTCCCCCATTTTCTAAAAAAAAAAATTATTATTTATTATATATGAAAAGTTTTATTGAATGGGGGACTACTTGAAAAGAAATGTAAATAATATCTTTATAAGGAAAATAAAAAATAATACTTTTTTAAGTTACAAAAATTACTTATATGTTTATAATGTTGAAATCTCTCTTTCTGTGTAAAATGAATTGTGTTTATTCAACCTAATGAATCAAATGAGATTACATTGTTTAAATACATTTTGTAAAGTAGCTAGAATATTCTATAGAGCTAACAGAATTATTATAACTTCCTATTCTAACTGATTCACGTGCTACATGATGTGATAGGGAATGTAATACTATAAGTCTATAACATGCCCCGATTGGTTACGAACTATCTCGTAATGTGAGACCAAGACGAGTGCAAAGTGTGCGGAAGCGAGAAAGAGATAAGGGTTTCGTGAACATATCAGCAAACTAATCATCGGACGAAACAAAACGAACATTCAGCTAACCAGAGTTAACTCGTTCCCGTGGATAATGAACATCAATCTCGATGTGATTGGTTCGAGAATGGAAAGCCGGACTGAAAGCCAATGTTATGGACCCTTGATTGTCACACCAAAGAAGAGCAGGCTGAAGAAGGGGATTTTTTAACTCCTTGAAAAGAGAAGTGATCCAGGCTAAATCCGTTGTTGTAGTAGCAAGGGACCTGTACTCAGATTTAGTACTGCTCCGAGCCACCACAGACTGCTTTTTGGAGCACCAAGAGAGGAGGTTTGGACCAAGCATGATGCAATATCTTGATGTACTCTTTCTGTCATCAATACAAGAGCAAAAATCTGCATCTGAAAATGCTTGAAGCTGAAAGTTAGTAACAGGAGTGAAGGTTAAACCACATTGTAATGTACCTTTCAAGTATCGAAGGACTCGTTCACATGCACCCCAGTGATTTGTTGTAGGTTGAGAAAGAAATTGACTGAGTTTATTAACACTAAAGGCTATATCAGGTCTAGTTAAGGTGAGATATTGAAGTGCACCAACAAGACTTTGATAAAGGGAAGGATGAGCAAATAAAGGACTATCTTGCTGAGAGAGTTTGACACTTGGACAAGCAGGAGAAGGGCAGGGCTTGAAAGAAGAAAGATTGGCACGATCAAGTAGTTATTTAACATACTTGGATTGAGTGAGTTTGATGCAGTGAGGAGAGAAAGAAGCTTCAATTCCCAGAAAGAAATTAACTGCCCCCATGTGCTTTAGTGAGAACTGAAGATTCAGTGTGTTTATAAGATCAAAGATAGCCTTTTCATCACTTCCTGTAACTAGAATGTCATCTACATATACTAATATGAAGAGCATAGATCCAACATGAATCTTGTGAAACAAACAATGGTCCAGCTTTGAATGAGTAAAACCAACAGATTCCAGAAAATAACTAAGTGTGTCATACCAGGCCTTGGGCGCTTGTTTAAGACCATAGAGAGCTTTAACAAACTTACAAACATGAGTAGGATGAGACTTATCAACGAACCCTTCTGGCTGTGAAATATATACAGTTTCCTTAAGTTGTCCATTGAGAAAATCATTGTTTATGTCAACTTGTTGAATCTGCCATCCATTTGTAGCAGCAAGAGAGAAGCTAATCCTGAGTGTTAGAGGTTTTAGCACTGGTGAGAAAGTGTGAAAATAGTCCACACCCGCATGTTTTTGGAACCCTCTTGCTACTAAATGAGCCTTGTACTTATCAAGAGTGCCATCCTTTTTGTACTTAACCCTGAAATTCCATTTGGTGGTTATAGGACTAATATCATGTCAAGTGGGAACAAGATCCCAAGTGTGATTTTTAATCAATGCAGAATATTCATCAAGCATGGCTGCTTTCCATTCAGGAACACTAAGAGCCTGAGTAACATTATCAGGTTCTGGAATTGAATTGGATGTAGTGGATAGAAACAATCGTGGTTTAAAAACACCAGCTTTTGACCTGGTTATCATTGGATGTGAAGAGGTAGATGGCTGGGCAATATGTGAAGTGGATGAATTTGTATCAGATGAGGTGAGAGGAGAATAAGTAGGGGAAAAATAATGGGAGCAAAATTAGAGAAAATGAGAGAAGGATTATGTGCAACATCTTGATAGTGAAGAGGAGTAATACGAAGAGAAGTAGAATTAGATGTAGAGACACATATTTGTGTGTTATGTGATGGAGATGAGAATTCAGGAATAACTGTTGTAGATGGTGTCAATATTGGTGGTGAGGGAAGGGAGACCACACTGTTTGACATAAGAGTGGAATAAGGAAACTCAACCTCATTGAAATCCACTGTATTAGAAATGTACACCCTGCCAGATGGATGTAAGCATTTGTAGCCCTTATGATTTGAGCTATACCCCCAAAACAAACATTTAGATTACCTGAATTGCAGTTTGGATACATTATATGGTCTTAGGAAGGGGAAACATGAGCATCCAAAAACTCTGATCATGGAGTAGTCAGGAACTGAATGAAACATTCATTGATAAGGAGATATATTGTTTAGAACAGGAGATGGAAGTCTGTTAATAAGGAATAGAGCAGTAGAGAAGGCATCCCACCAGAACTTCATAAGTAGATGAGATTGTGCTAATAGAGCTAGACCAACTCAGTTATGTGTTGAAGTTTTCTTTCAATGAGGCCATTTTGTTGGTGAGTATATGGACAAGAATGTCTAAATGAAATGCCATGAGAAGTAAAATAAGAATGCAAAGTATTAAACTCACCACCCATGTCAGATTGAAAACTTTTAATCTCAGCACCAAACTGTCTTTTGACAAAAGCAAAGAAATGAATGACATACTAAGCAACTTCAGATTTTGCCTTTATAGGAAATAGCCATGTGTATCTAATACATTCATCAAGTAAAGACAAATAATACAGATATCCATCAGTAGAAGAAGAGGAGGCAGGACCTCATACATCACCATGAATGATATCAACGGGCTTAGAAGCATGACTAGAAATAGAAGGAAAAGAATTCTGATGCATTTTACCTAACTTGCAGGCTTCACAGAAAGAAACAGAAGTAGAGCAAGGCACTTTTAAAGAAGATAGTACAGTTTTAAGAGTATTGAGGCAGGGATGCCCAAGTCTTAAATGCCAAATGTCAATAGATTTATTCAAACAAGAAGCTGAAGCAACATTACAAGTAGAATTTGCAAATGAAGACTTAGCAAGGAATCTACTGGAATTAGTTGGAGAAGGAACATAAATTCTCTTGAGAGCAGCAACATTCAGCTGGTATAGTCCATCTTTAAGAACTCCTCTCAAAAGAACTTGTTTGGTTCTCTAATCCTTAACAAGACAGAAATTGGCATGAAATTCAATGAAAACTTTATTATCACTTAAAAACTTAGAGATACTGAGAAGATTTTTAGTTATATCAGGGACATGCAACACATCAGTGAGAACAAGAGGTTTATGAGAATGTATGCAATAATAGAACCAATATTTAATATGGGAAGAGAAGCACCATTGCCCACAGTGACAGTAGATGTACCTGAATAAGGACTAGTCAGGTGCATGTTGCCAAGTGAAGAGGTAATGTGATGTGTTGCTCAACTATCAACACACCACTCACTGCCAGAAGTGGAGGGATAAGATGTAGAGGGAATGGATGAGTCAGAGGTTGAGTGTGAAGAGTGAGCCATGAATGAAGGAGATAAATATGTCATATAGGCAGAAGGATGAGAGATAGGATTGGTAGTCTGTGCAAAATGAGGAGGTGTAGTCTGTGTGAAATGACTCACATTAGCCTGAGGACCTCCAGAAAAATGAGAAGTCTCCAAACCAATGTAAGAGTGATCAAACCTTTTGAAACATTTTGCTGCAATGTGGTTGGTTTTACTAGGGGTGGCATACCGTACCATACCGTACCGTACCGTCCATACCATATACCGTACTAAAATTTTCGGTATGCATTTTTACATATCGATACCATATCAAAATTTTTGGTATACCGAAATTTCGGTATACCAAAAATGCATACCGCATACCGTACCGTACCTATATTTCGATCTATACCGAAATGCCGGTCCATACCGAAATACCGACTATGTCGGTATACCTCCCATACCGGTATATACCGTCATACCGGTCCATACCGAAATAATTGAAGTATAATTTTAATTAAATAAAAATATATTTAATATTAAATTTCCAAAATGGTATATACCGGTATACCGAGATACTAAAATATTTTCGGTATATACCGGTATACCGAAAAATTTAAAATTCTATACCGATACCGTACCGAAATTTTCGGTATACCGAAACTTTCGATAAATTCGATATTTTTCGGTATGATAAGTACGGTATACCGGTATTTTCGGTATTTGCTCCACCCCTAGGTTTTACCACAGATTTGACAAGGTATTTTCTGTTTACTGAAGAAGTTAGGCTTGCCCTTAGGCTTTTCAGAAGATGCAGATTTATTGCCTTTTGCAACATAATTGACAGTAGGATTGGAAGATGTAAAGGAATGTAGTTGTTGAGTAGTGACTGAGTGAAGTAATCGCATCTCATGTGTGTGAAGGATAGAATGAACCTCAGAGAATGAAAGCATTTCAGAACGAGTGGCTAAGTTTACCACAACAGCATCATATTCAGTCCCTAAACCACCAAATAAATGCATGATTAAGTCATCATCTGAGATATCCTGCCCAGCAGCATGAAGAGCATCGGTCAAACTTTGAATTTGTAAGATGTATTCATCAATGGTAGAAGCACCTTTCTTAATGGATTGTAATTTAAACCGAAGATTCAAAGCTTGAGCACGAGATTGTGATTGAAACAATTGATCGAACACCTTTCATACCTGAAATGAATGTGTACATCTACTAACATACCCCAACATAGATTCTGATATCGAGCTAAGCAACCAACTGAGAAGGAATTGGTCTTTTCTGAGCCAAGTATGAGCCTCGGAATTGATCTTAGACACACATGAATCATCAATGCTCAATAAAGTGGGGACATCAGCATCGGAACAGTGAAGAAATTGATCAAAATCATGGGCACGAACGGTTGCAAGAACATGTGAGCGCCAAAATCGGTAGTTGGATCGATCTAGACAGATTGATGGAGTGAGAAAAGCCTTAGGAAGAGCAGATGGAGAAGAATCCATGGCAAAGGAAAAATCATAGAGGAAGAATCAGAAAGGAATTAGGAACGAGAATCAACCCACACAAGGAAGGGGATGAACGTAACCGACTCCATCGATACCATGTTGAAATCTCTCTTTCTGTGTAAAATGAATTGTGTTTATTCAACCTAATGAATCAAGTGAGATTGCATTGTTTAAATACATTTTGTAAAGTAGCTAGAATATTCTATAGAGCTAACAAATTTATTATAACTTCCTATTCTAACTGACTCACGTGCTACATGATGTGGTAGGGAATGTAATACTATAACATATAAATTAAGTTGTTTTCCCGCTTCACAATTTTAGTTAAAATTTTAGCCTTTAATTCACATCAATCTATGCAATTTCCTCAAATGTGTTTGATAAGAATTCTCCATCAGTGACGAAATATAGATTTGTTTTATTTTTATATTGATATTTGGATATTAATAATATACTCTCCGTTATGTAGAGATGGACTTACAAATTTTTTCATACAAATCAAAAAAATAAATACTATTATAGTTAGAGAACCAAATTTTTGTTATGTTTTCTCATTTAACTTATGTAACTACACATATCCAAAATAATAACTATTAAGATGCATTAAAATAAAAAAAATTGAAATGTAAAATTAATAATATTACAAATATAATGAATGTTATTTTTATACGATGAATAAAAATAGAAAACAAGTCAATCTTTATTAGGAATAGAAAAAAAAAAGCAAGTGAATCTTATTAGACAGATTTTTTTGGCTTGATGATATATTTTATTTGATTGTATTTTGGGTATACTTAACTACATCCTATGAACTTTATTAGATTTTAATTTCAATTTTAATTTTCACCGCGCTTAGGCAATAGACGGACTTCAGGAATTGTAGCAGAAGTGTGATTAGTTAACAGGAGAGTCGCTGAATTCACACTCAATGGAAGATACAGAGGAGCATGAGTCCCATTGATGACAATGGTTTGCTGATTGAAAACCAATGTTTGTCTTAAAAAAATTTAAATTAAGGGGGTGTTTGGTAGATGACTTTGGGAGGTGAGTAATGGTAATCAAAGTCATAGTGTGTGTTTGAAATGACTCTACTATGACTTTGATTCCCAAAAACTAAGTAATCAACCATAGTTCAGTTATATGAGAACTATGACTTTCATTACATACCATTTCCATTCCTATACCCTTTTCATTCCTTACAATTATATCAAACGCCCCCTAAATAGAAATCTACTGGCTAAGATCAAGTATTGGTCCCTCTGTTATCAATGTCATGTTTGACATAGTTTTTACTGTCTGTCATCATGTTTGATGATTTTTTATTATCGATAAATTAGTTGTTATATAGGTATAAGTTAGTTAACCAAGTGAATAAGTACTTCAAGATTTTTTTTCAAGCTACCTTATATTTCTCCAAAGAGAGGAGACAGATGAGCTAACCCACCTAATTTGATGATGGTATTGTGCATGCATATATTAGTGAAATGAAACACGTCTCATCAATAAGAGTCACAAGTTATTATATTATGACAATGGCTGAATGTTGGAGAGTGATGTAGTGGGATCTCGATGAACAAGTCACCAACACCCAAAAAATAAGTCATTAATACCCTAAATTAAGTCAGTAATATTCCAAGAACAACTCACTAATACCTCAAGGACAAATGATCAGTAATTCCAAAAAAAAAAAATTTAAATAATATGCGAAGAATAAGTCAATAATAATCCAAGAACAAGTCATTAATACCCAAGAACAAGTCACTAATGCCCAAAGAGCAACTCTAAATAATACCCGATTAATAAGTCAGTATTACTCAAAGAACAAGTTACTAATACTTCAATAACAAGTCAGTAACATCAAAAGTGCAAGTCTAAATAATACGCGAAGAATAAGTCAATAATACCAAAATACAAGTCTAAGCAAAAAAAAAATCAATAATATCTAAAAAATAAGTCAGTAATACCCAATAAATTAGTTTAGATAATACCAAAAAAATAAATCAATAATATCACAATTACTTAAAAAATACAGCATATAATTATATATTTTTATACAATTAAATTTTAAATTTAAGTGCACCATATGCATCAAGTACACAAAGTTTTTTGTGATTTTATTTTATTTTAAGAGACAATATGAAGAGATCTTTTTAAATGCAATAATTGAGTAGAAATGGACGGTGGATGTCTGAGTCGATCATTACACCATTCAAGAAATGTACACTTGGCAATGCTCGTAATAAACAAACATATTGTCTTGGATCCATCAAGAGTTCAAGACCCATTTTCTCTCACCCCTGCATTCATTGGAAAGCCAAATAATATATATACATATATATAATATCTTAGAACTCATCTCAATATTTATTTTTCATAATTTCTAATTTTATCGTTCAAATGTAACGTATAATTTAAATATATACTTTAAATAATATTAATTATTTTATTGAACACTTATAATTATATTCACTAGACAATTAGTATTGGGATTAGTCTTGTATGCACCAGTTACACAGTGCAACTCAAGTTCATTTTTAAAAAGTTAAACAGTTTATAACTGAAAAGTTAAACAGTTTATTACTGAAAAGTTAAACTATGAAAGATACACTTTTCAGTAATAAATTATTTAACTTTTCAGTTATAAACTGTTTAACTTTTTTAAAATGAATTAGAGTTGCACCGTGTAACTGGTGCACAGGAGACTTACTCTTAGTATTGATAAAATATAACTATTCAATAAAAATTATTAATATTAGTATTTAAAATTACACATGAAATGTACTGTGTAACTAATGCATTAAAAATTTATTTATTTATAAAGTACTTTTAAGATATACATTATAATTTATTTACTTTTCTTCGATAAGAATTGAGGTCTATAAAATGTTATGTGAATTATATCGTTTAAAAAATCACCCCAAATATATTAGGATGTGTTTGGATTGAAAATTTTCAAGCAACTAATTTTAAATCCACAACCTAATTTCATATTTATTTAGGTAAAATATTCAAATTGATAGATTTTAAAATACTTAATTTTGAATCTAATTTAAATTGAATTTTTTTAAAATATTTAGTATAATCATGTTATTTAAAATTCATAAATTTTTAAAATTATTTATTTAAGGATCTAAAATCTCTTATGTTTAAAATAACTCTATTAACATATATTAGAGTTATTTTTTAAACTGGCAACTTGGATGAGTTTCAGTATATGCTCCCCAAATATTTTGTATTATGACCTAAATAAGGAGAAATTAAAACGAGGTGGCTCGACTATTAGCATCCGAGTGCTCTTTCAATACACTTGTTTTACTGTTATATGTGATTATATAGAGTAAAACATAGGGCGAGTAATACAGTATTCCCTCCGTCCCATTATAAGTTGCTCATTTTGTTATTTTCGTTCGTTTTATTATATATTGCTCATTTGTTTTTTATTATTTTAGAAAACTACTATTTACTTCTTTATTATTATTTTTTACACTATTCTCATTATTTTTCATTTTTTTCATCACATTATTTATATTATATTAATATTTTTATACACTTTTTAATATTCGTGTTTAAAAAATGCGGGCGACTTACAAGGAGAAAGAGTAGTAGATTTGATAAGTGATATTACATGATAACATTAATTTTTCCAAAAATTTTGTGGTGTCAGCATAAATTTTGGAATTATGTTGACACACCGTGAAATGGTGAACCTATTGTAAACATCGAAATTTTATTAGATTCAACAGTGTCATATATTATATATATATATTTCAATTTTAGATATAAAAATATAAAATAATAATTTCAAAATTTATGATTATTTTTTCTTTATTCTCTATTTTGAGAATATTATTTTTTTTGCTCTTCAAGTCACCGATCTTTTAAATATAAGAGACTCAAAATAAAATTTTAATATGTCGGATGAAATAAGTCACCAACGACCAAGGATGAAAATATCGGTATCGACGGAAATATCGGTACCCTGAA
>JAPKLY010000114.1:1080905-1134454 GCA_026898435.1 Prunella vulgaris | reverse complement strand
ATAAATTAAGTAACACATATTTATACTTGCAGAAATACATATTTTCTTTATAGTTACTTGAAAAGTACAAAAAATTATTTTTTTAAGAATTAGTAACACAGATTTTGCCTAATTGTAACACGTCTTTGCCCAAATTGTAACATACCTGGGAGCGAAAAAACCTGGAACTACAAGTTGCGCGAATTTTGGAAAAAAATGTCCAAATCTGACCCGACCCTGTTTAGATCCGCGAATTTTTAAAAAATGGATATTTCTACGGTAGAAATTTGTACACAAGTGTTTCTCAATTCTAAATACTCATTTTCAACTTCAAAAAATTTATTTTATTCACTTCAAGTACAAATAGTTTTTTCTATCCATTTTCAATTTCAAACAATATTTTTACCCTTATAACCCACCCTACCCCATTTAATATTTATATTATTTAATATTATCAAATATTATATAATAATAAATAATACAATGAAATTTTAAAACATACAATTTTAATAAATTAATTAACTACAATATTTTTATCATATATATGTGATTGTTTCTATTTTTTATTTAGACTACTTTAATGTATAGTACATATCAATGAATATTACAATATAATAATTAATATTAGTGCAAATTAATGATATTATAATTTATAAAAGTATATAAAAATATTTAATTTGTGATATTTGAAAATATATCTGTTAAAATTTAATTAACAAGAGAGCATTACCCACATTAAAATTAAATAAAAAAATTTAATTTCCTACAATTATCTTCATAAAAATTTAATTATAAACTTTGTTTTCTTATCAATAGGTTACCAAATAAGTGATTAATTAAGGGAGAGAAATCGTGGGGTGCTATGTTAATTACACTTTTACTATGAGCACACATCACAAAATATTGTTTCCCCCAGTACCACAAGTACACATATAATTCTAATAATGCCCCTATATTAATAAAAGTTGGGGTAACTCAACTGACAAAAACTGTCTGATGCCATCATGTCTCTCTCTCCCCTCTCTCGCCCTCTCAGTGAATAAATAGGGAACATTATTTTCATTCCTTATTTAAAAAAAAAAAATCAGAAATAAAAAACTTTCTCTCCTCTCACTTCCCAGCCGGTGGAAAATGGCCACCCCTGTTCTGTCCACCACCGGAATGTGTGAGATAAATTTCTGGTGTCATTTTCTTCACAGCGGTGGTGGTTGTTGATTGCAGGCGAGGAGCGCCGACGACTGGTGGAGTGGCAGGTGGTTTTCCGGTGCAAAAGAGTTAGGCGGAGGGTGGATCTGGTGTGGGTGTGGCGTCGTCGTCCGAGGTTGGTCTTTCTACCCTTTTTCTACACTTTTTCCTTTATTTTTCAGTTTTCTTTCTCTCCATTCCATCTCTATCGCCGAAAATTTGAGATGATTTTTATGGTTTCTGGTTTTGTGTGTGTGTGTGTGTGTGTTTGTAGATCAACGTTGTGCGTTGAAGTGATGAATATGGTTTCTGGTTTTGTGTGTATGCACGTTTGTAAGCAATTAATATTAATTGTCTAGATAAAAATAACATGTCGAACTTACATGTTAAAATAATTTATTATTGGGAATTTGAATAAATTTAATTCCTAAATAATAAATTCAATTGGGCCTTAAAAGCCTAATAAATTCAATTGGGCCTCAAAAGCCTAATAAATTGAATTGGGCTTAAAAACCTAATAAATTGAATTGGGCCTTAAAAGCCTAATAAATTCAACTGGGCCTCTAGTCAAGAAGATCAGAGCTTTGGGAGAAGCATCAAGATCCAAGACCTTAGGAATCCTTGAAGATTCAAAGACGTTCTTCGCAGCTTCAAGATCGTTCTTCGAGTTCTTCATCAACAAACACGTTTTGATCCGGGATCACGGTGCGAAGCCTCCGGTCGACGTTCTTCATCAACATCGGCGTTCGATTCGAGAAACACGGTGTAAAGCCCCTCCAATCAACGACCATTCACAAAAGACACAACAAGGAGTCAAGAAGATCTGAGCTTTGGGAGAAGCATCAAGATCCAAGACTTCGGGAATCCTTGAAGATTCAAAGGCGTTCTTCGCAGATTCAAGATCGTTCTTCCAGTTCTTCATCAACAAATGCATTTTGATCCGGGATCACGGTGCAAAGCCTCCGGTCGACATTCTTCATCAACAACAACGTTTGATTCGAGAAACACGGCGCGAAGCCCCTCCAGTCAACGTTCAACTACAACAACGACATCATCAACAAGACGATTCACAACATCTACAACGAGGAGTCAAGAAGATCAAGAGCTTAGAGAGAAGCATCAAGATCCAAGACTTCGGGCATATTTGAAGATTCAAAGGCTTTCTTCACGATCTTCAAGAGCGTTCTTCGAGTTCTTCACCAACTCGGCATTTTGATTCGGGATCACGGTGCGAAGCCTCCGGTCGGCGTTCTTCATCAACAACGACGTTCGATTAGAGAAACGCGGCGTGAAGCCCCTCCAATCAACGATCAACTACAAGTCCTCAACGACAACATTCACAACTTACACAACAAGGAGTCAAGAAGATCAGAGCTTAGAGAGAAGCATCAAGATCCAAGACTTAGGGCATCTTTGAAGATTCAAAGGCGTTCTTCACAATCTTCAAGAGCGTTCTTCGAGTTCTTCATCAACAAGGCATTTTGATCCGGGATCACGGTGCGAAGCCTCCGGTCGATGTTCTTCATCAACATCGGTGTTTGATTAGAGAAATACGATGCAAAGCCCCTCCGATCAACGTTCAACAATAAGTCCTCAACGACAATCAACACCGCTCATCTACGACGACACCAACAAAGGGAGTTCAAAGGTGAATACTCAACAAAGTTCTTCCATAAGGCAATATTAATTTGAAATAAGGCTTAACGCCCTCAAATTAATATCAACTTCAACATCAAACAGACTCAACTCCAAAAATCAACAAAGTCCTTCTCTAAGGCAACGTTAATTAGAGACAAGGCTCAACGCCCTCGAGTTAACGTCCAACTCCAAAGTCAACTTCGGACTAGCTCCGATATATCAACAAAGTCCTTCTAAAGGCAACGTTAATTCGAAACAAGGCTCAACGCCCTCAAATTAACGTCCAACTCCAAAGTCAATTCCGGACTAGCTCCGACATATCAACAAAGTCCTTCTAAAGGCAACGTTAATTCGAAACAAGGCTCAACGCCCTCGAATTAACGTCCAACTCCAAAGTCAACCCCGGACTTAACTCTGAAAAATCCGCAAATCAAGTGAAGACCAAGTCAAGACTCGAAGAGAAGAATCAGAGGATCTAATAGAGATTGGACCCGAATCAATCGCTTGATATTTCTAAATTCAAACAAATATAATTCTTTGTAATTTTCCCTTTTCTCATTATTAATAAAAAGATTTATTAATATTTGTGAAGAAAATTCGTAGGTTACAATGTTGAATATCCCGTTGAAGGTGTTGCAAGCGCTAGAAGGTGTTGAAGAAGACCTGATGATTTGGTTACTTGATTTGGTTATTGGGTTGAAGATTGCGCTGAAGAAGGAGCTGGGTTCAGATTTCATTTCCATTTTTTTTACTGCCAATTTTTCGTTGAAGAAGGCGCTGAAATCATCATCCTCATGACTACATCTCATTTTCGCTACTTGGGTTAGGCTCGCCCGCCCCTCCAGCCCGTTTTGACAGCTCTACTTATTGTTTTGCACTTATAAAATATTATTGCAAAATTTGATGTAATATATTTTGCACTTATAAAACTTGGCGAAAAAAATTATTGGGGCCTCTTATAATAGAACTTTAACAATTAATGTATTTGAACTATAATTATGAATATTTAAACTTTTATTTTATTTTTTTACACTTATGAATATTTTGTTGTTTGAAATTAAAAATATTATAAGGGGAAAAAATAAATTCAAAATAAATGAAGAGAAATAATTTGAAGTATAACAAAATCTGGAAAAATGAATTCAAAATAAAATCTTGATTATTCAACCTATCGTACTTTCTATGGTTTAATAATTGAATTTAATCATTATTTGATTTGAATTTAAAATCTAATATTTTCAAAATAGAACTCATTAGAAATGTAAAAATCAACATAAAATCCAATAAAAATACAATTTATGTTATTAGTTAGGAATAATAATAAGGAATCGAGAATCTGCTTTAACAAACTTAAAGAAATTGGTGGGAAAAAAATTAGGTCAATTAGATAAAATCTTTACTATATCCATGGTGGCCCAAAAATATTAAATTTTATAATTTTGAAAATATTAGATTTTATAATTTTGAAAATATTAGATTTTTTCTTATTTTGTTTAAATTGTACACATAATTTTGAAAATATTTTGAAACTGTAAAATCGAACTTATAAACAATTTGTAATTGAACTTAACAATTTTCAATTGAACTTATAAATAATTCGATTTGATTTTTTTTAACACTTATAAACATTATTGTAAATCTAATATTTTCAAAATTATAATAATCTAATATTTTCATTAGTTAGGAATAATAATAATAATAATAATAATAATAATAATGAATGGACATAAAAATCAACATAAAATCATAAACTGTAAAAATCATTATTTGATTTGAATTTAAATGAATCGAAATAAAAATAAACTTAATAATTGAAATTAATCATTATTTGATTTGAATTTAAAATCTAATAAACATTATATGTATAAAAATTATACTTTTGTTATTTGAAGAATAATATTTTTATAAATATAATATTGAATTATAAGATAATTAATTTTTATTTGATTTATTTAATTTTTTGTATTGATTTGATTAAATATTATACAAATTAAATTTAAAATTAATTAAATAAGTCAAAAAAATAACTTTATCTCCTAAAAATAGTAATCATTTTTAATTGAAATATATTTTGTAACATTTTTTTTTTGATTTATCATGTTTATAGAATTGAAATTAGGATCAAAGTTAAATTCATTTTTATAAGATTTAGCTTGTCATATTTGAAGAAAATTCAAGAAATATATAAAACTTATTTTATTATATTTAAAGATAAACAAAAAAAATTATAATTTTTAATTATTATATGAGTATATCAAATGAAAATCAAGAATATAATATTTATAAACTAATTTTATTATAATTAAAAAATTAAAAAATATTATAAGATTTAGTCGCTCTTAAATAATAAAAACAAAAGAGAATTAGATAAATAAAATCAAGAGATTATATTTTATAAGATTTATTTTTTTATGATTAAAGAAAATTAAAAAAATCATATAAGATTTATTTTTATGGGTTTATCTTTTTTAGTTTATTAAAAAGTGATTCATGATATGAACCACTTCCACACAAAACCCACTCTAAAATAAAATATTATTAAATTTTTGAATAATATAAACACATTAGTAAGTATAAAAAATGATGATTAGATCCATATATAATATTCATCTGCGAATGACTTAACATCTTAGAAATATTGTGACAAATAAAGAATAATAATTATATAATAATAATAATAATAAATATGATTAGATGTGCAAATAATTTATAAAAATAACAATAAAATTAAGATTAAATAAAAATTAATAAACTAATTACAGTCAATACAATGCATACATAATGAGTAAATAAATTATGGTGTAAATAATCGAATTTGAGAATTGTGATGTTGTGTGGGTTTTGATTTAAGGGTTAAGGATTTATATAAAGATGTGAATCAATAAATCTTGATTTCTTGAATTTAACATATATATATATATGTATCAATAATTTATAAATTTATTCGATAATATATATATATATATATATATATATATATAATTTGAGGTTATCTTATCAACACAATATTTAAAATGTGAATGTGCTAACATTTACGTAAGTATGCAAGATTTAAATTATAAATTTTTATTATTATATAAGTATGTTAAAAGAAAATCAAGAACGTATCAAAATATACTATTAAAAACATAAAGAACATAATATTTTATAATATAAATTTTTATTATTATATAGGTATGTTAAAAGAAAATCAAGTGCATATAAAAAATATATTATTAAAATAATCAAGAACATAATATTTTTATATGATTTATTTTGTTACGATTCTTTGAATTTACATATACGTGTATTAATGATATATATATATAATTTCTTGTATCCAACATATACATGCATCAATGATTTCCATATGCACAACACATACACAATATTGTGGTAAATATATTAAATAATAATAAAATATTTACACATGAGCGCATACACAATATTATACTCTAGAACATCTTTTTTTCTAGAATTATAAACAACTTACGGTATATATGGCGCAGACACAATGACTTTAAATCGAACCTGTAATTAAAATTAAAAATAAAAAATAAACAATATCAGAATATTAAAAACATGAAAAAGGAGAACATTAAGAAGACCAATAAACAATTAAAACATCAAAATTTTAAATCAAATAGATCTGCAATTAAACATTACATCCAAAAGAAAATAATGAAAGCTGTGTAGCAATAGAGAAAAATATTATTTTACCAAATTATTAGATGTAAAATATGAACCTGCAAAAAAATTCGAACATAAAAAGATAAATACACAATTTGAATATCAGAATACAATAAATAAGAACATTACAAGAGAAATAAGAATAAACAAGAGATGTACGAAGAAATAAGGTTAAAAGATGAGAATAATAATGTTTATGGAGTTGAAATATATAGAAGTACAAAAATTAAGATGAACGGTTGAGATTAAAATTAGATATAGGATTTGATATTATGAATATATTTATAAGATTTATATAATATATATACATATATATATTTATAAAATATTAAAATATACGATCAAGATTAAAACACTTAATTATAAGGCCGAGATTAATTCTTAATGCCAGAATTAATGAGAATTGAGGAATTTCGAAATCGAGCATTCTGATTGATTTCATAACTTCTTCTTTATATAATATTAAGATTAGAAATGTAAAAATCAACATAAAATCCAATTAAAATGCAATTTATTTTATTAGTTAGGAATAATAATAAGGAATTGAGAATATGCTTTAACAAACTTAAAGAAACTGGTGGCCCAAAAATAGGCCAATTAGATAAAATATTGACTATTTCCATGGTGATCCAAAAAACCAAAAAAATTATTGATGATGATTCCACTTGAGACTAAAGATGCCGGAAACCTCCAGATACACCGTCGGAGCCTTGAATCTTTGGCCGGAGATACCATCGGAGCCTTGAATCAAGTTGCAGACCTCTGCCACGTCATCAACTGTCCTCCCTGCCTCCATCTCTCTCTATTTTCTCCTTCGCCGACAAACATCGTGTCCAAATTCTTCACTGGAGACACCATCAGAGCCTTGAACCATAACCGTTGTCCACGAATCGAACTTAGTGCCATGGATTCCGGCGGGATTTGTGGGGCTCCATATTCCAGCGAGAGCTTCTTCAATTTCGTCGGCGGTGCTTCTTTAATTAGATTACCTTTTTCAACAGCGAGAGGGGGGAAATACAGAAGAGAGGGAATGAGTGGAGGTTTGACTAAAGTGTGGATGAGTTTAAATTCACAAATGAGAGAGGAGAGAGGAGAGAGGGGGGAGGGGGGTGTGGGTCGGTTTGTCTATAGATAATAGGGTTGTGTGCTAGCATTAAAAAAAATTGTATGTGTGCTAGGAGTGAAAATTTTAGAATAATGGTACTTGAGGGGCAATTTTCCATTAATTAATAATTTTTTTCATACCAAATCCTCCAGCTTATATGAGGGCAATGTAGTTATAAGGATAATGTGAGTCTCAATTCAAAGTTATTAATTTTTTTATACCCATTTTATAATTGTATTTAGATCTTATACCATAAATTGAGTATAAAAAAAATTTCAAAATAGATGTGGGTAAAATAAATTTTTAGAAGTTAAAAATAGATATTTTGTGATATTTTCACTATAATAATTACTGGAAGTTTATTTATGTACGATTATTATAAAAAAAATAACTTTTATAAACTAATTTCACCATTCAATTTAAAATGATACTCCCTCCGTTCATGAATTTTTTTCTATTTTATTATTGACATGGAATTTAATAAAAAATAATATTATATTAAAATGATAGTTAAAATAAGGGAAAAATAAGAATATTGTTGTACCCAAATTTTTATTGTGAGTATGAGTGGTTTCCAAATCAGAAAATGGAAAAAAAATTTGTGGAATATTATTTATTTTATTATATAATATTATTCTTACACTAATAAATTATAATCAAAATGTTTAGTATTTTTCAAAATTATATACAGAATACAAATAAATTTACGGTATAATTAATTCATAGTAAAATATTTTTTCTTGCATATTTTTTTAATTTATAATTAATATTAATTTTGTCAACTATTTTATAATTTTCTAAAAATGTTTTATTTTTACCTTATCTCAGTAAAAATCTGTTGCAGGAAAAGGAACAGAGGAAGCGAAATGTGTTGCCATCGCAATTTCTCTCCAAAACCAAAACCAAAACCATGGGCTCAGCCACAGGCAAGTATATAATCTGTGGTGAGAACAAAATAATTCAATTTCACTTGTAGCCCCCCTCCCTCCCTCACCCACACGAGATCGAAGAGAAGAAACCACTGCACCATAAACATTCCTGCCATGACGATGGAAGTCGGCGGCAGCAATCTGTCGGAGTTGTACTCTAGTTCTAAGCGGCTGTCCCTGCAGATCAGAGACGCTTTGGAGAGGCTTGAGCGTCTCGAGTTCACGTCAACATCATCGTCTTCGCTCTCATCATCCAACGCCGTCGTTACGGGCTCTTCCGATGATCAGGCAACTTTAATTCGAAGAGACATAAACCAGATCCAGTCGCTCTGCACGGATATGGATCGTCTCTGGCGTTCGATACCCTCCAAACCTCAGCGCGATCTCTGGAAAAGGTTTGTTAATCGTTTTATTGAATCACACGGAATTATTGTAATAACCGTTCTCGTTGATATTTATCGATTTATTCGATTTCAGGCCTTTGATGATTTTTCTCCGGTTTTTGTTGTTAGAATGGCTTCCTAATCTGCAATGTCGCAGAGTGTTTTGATATTTTCATCATTTGCCTGATGATGTTGGGAAATTTAGATAAAGATTGTTGTCTATTGATCTGATCTTGGTGTTTTGCGATGGTTGTGAATTGAAGTTATTTGGCTTTCTTACATTTAGGCAATCGCTCGGGCAATATGAATGTACTACTTTGCTTATATGAATATTGCTATGCAGAATTTTATATGTATGCATTAAAAATCATGAATATCTAGCTATATTGATGATGCAGATATCAATAAGGACGAAAACTAGAGGATATGTTTTTCTGATAATGAACTGATGATTGTATTCTTTCATTAAAGCAGCTCTAACCTATTCCCATATATAAACGTAGGAATTCTCCAGTCTAGGATACTTGTCCATCATTCATTGCGTACATGAAATCTGCAATAAGAAAATCTACACTAATTGTAAGAATTGGATCCAATCCTATGCATGCTCACTATCTCGAGCCCTAGCTAGCTGTCATTTTGCAGATTATAATAAAGCTGTGTTTGGTTCTTGGTTTTTTCGTATTTGTTATCATGCTTCCTCAATTCAAACGAGGGCTTATGAGGCATCGTGAAATCTTTCTTCAAGTCTGTTGAAGAATTGGCCATACGATGGTTTGTAGAATGTCTGAATTCTGGTCAATGGAGACATACTCAATTGCAGTTGAACCCTTATCAACTCTTTCTCTGGTTGCAATATCCAGACTTTCATCTCATCCAGAAAACATTGCCCCCAAATTGCATCACATGTAACTGTGGAAAGTGCCCTATATTCTGCATCTGTTCTGCTCCTTGAAAATGTGGCCTGTTTTTGAGCTTCATGACACCAACTTCTTCCCCAAGGCCCAAGTAGATGCAAATCATGTAGTAGACCTCCTGTCATCAAGCCACCGAGGTTGGAGGTCTGATGCCCAATCAGTATCACTGCATTAGCAAAAGCTGTTAATTCCATATATGAATTCTTGTTAATTTCTGTCCATACTCCATAGTTCCAGTCAAGCGTCTCAAGATCGTCCTTTGACCTTTCCAATGTTTATCCAGAGGACAATGAATAAACTGGCTTATCTTATTTACTCTCAAGAGATGTCAGGTCTTGTAATTGTAGCATTTCGTATTGCTCCTATTTTTTGGTACAAGCATTCATCTTCCAAAAGTTGCTTATCAGTTTTAGAAAGTGTTGCAGATCTCACCACTCTCTTTTTCGCTTTCCTTTGGATTTTTTCAATGTATTTGGACTGATTGAGAAACCTGTGCTCTTTGGTTAATCTGTGCTGAATTCCTAAATAAGTTTAAGTTTTTCAACTTCCTTATGATAGCTCCTGTTATAATAGCATCATCTACATATTTAATAACCAGAGTGGAAGAATCCTTTTAGTGTCTGATGAACAGTGGCCTGGTTTGGATGAGATAAATCCAAAAGATGTTAGAACTTCTCCAATGTCTTGATGACCAGGGCTTTTAAAAATGGTTTAAGCCATACATGGATTACTGGAGTTGGCTACAAGCTTTCCTCGGCTGTTCTATGTAGAGGTCAGTCTCTAGGTTTCCATCAAGGAAGGCATTCTTAATGTTCATCTGTCAAATAGTCCAATGTGGAGAACAAATCTATCTATTTGTTGTTGGCTTGATTAGAGAACTGAAAATTTCAGTATAATCAAAACCAGTCATCTTAGTATAGCCTGTGGCTACTTACCTGGCCTTGTGCCTTGGTATTGAACCAGCTGAGTTTGTTTTCAGTTGTTCTATCAATCATGACTTAATTCCCTATATAAAAAGTAGGTAGCTAAATTATGCAAAACACATGTTGTGCATGCAATGGGATGGGCATTTGTATCTCCTCTTTGCACCAGGAGGCATCTTGCTGGATTTCTGCTCATTTTCTCATTTTGTGAGAAAAACTTCATGAGACTCATCACTCATGTCCGAAACTATTTTTTAAGTTATATTTTCAGAGTCGCCTAGACGGATAACCTGGTCGTTGTGCTAGTTTAGTTGGATATCAGGACTTGTTACTTAACTGCTCTGTTAGGAATTGACTTTGTCTATTATTCATTAACAGCAAGTTTGGTCATGGTAAGGATCTAATTAGGTTGAGCTAGCAATGATTTCTCATGGTAATTCTAATCTTCTGCGAACGCTTTTGGTATAGTAGGATATATAATTGTTGAGAGATCTATCTTCCAGTTTTAATTGATCAATTATCTAATTTAATTATTTAGTGTCCTAGTATTCCTCGTGCAATTCCTTGGTTTATACACTTGTTATGTTATATCATTCTCATTTTTCCAGATGTAAATGCTTTATAAAGTATTTATGTTATATTTGATAATATATTACTGAATGGTAATCCAAGTCAGATTATTGGAGTGCTTAACAGCATATTTTCAAATTAAGAAAATATGGTTCCTAAACGCTTGTATTGTAATCAGAAAGTAAATAAATTTTTAGTTGTCATACTGGAATATTTCGGCACCAATCGTGTAAGATACTTTCAACATGGGAACGGACTCTCATGGAAAGAAAATTGCTGCTGCTTGCCCTTATTTCTGCCTTAGGAAATCATCTCCTGATTCTTTATTCTTGTATTATGAATAAGGATACAAAATATTAGATCATTTGCAGTTGGATCACATTTTTGCATAAAAAATTTATATTTCCTCTTTTCTTCTGTGCTCGCAGAAAAGTCGAACAAGTCAGTGAGGAGGCCGAGTCATTTAGAGCTAGTTTGGATAAATACATGTCAAGGCATCAGAAGAGGATACAAGAAGCCCAGGATAGGGCAGAATTACTTGGAAGAGCTGTATGGCCTCTTTCTGAGATTCGAAAGCACTTGCCTTTTATTTTGATCTGTTTGTACAAGTGAATTAATCTTTTTGATGATTCTTCCTTTTTTAGAGTGGAGATTCACATGTTCTGAGAATATTTGATGATGAGACACAAGCAAGGGAGTCGGTCCGTAGATCTTCCCGGTTACTAGAGGAGAGCTTTGCAACAGGGGTTTCCATTCTTTCCAAGTACAGTGAGCAAAGGGACCATTTAAAGGTAACATTTTTTGATCCACCTCTTTGTTACAGAACTATAAATCTGTGCTGCAAATTTTCTTGTGCACTTTGATATGTATATTTTAATATAGGAACGCCATGCTAAAAAATGTGCAGTCATTTACTAACAGTTAATTGGGAAAAAGATAGTAAATTTGGACGGTAAAAATGTGCATGTTGGAGGAGTATTCTGTTATATTTTAGATCTTTCATTGCTAGATGCCCTCATCCTTAGGGATTCTGCACGTAAACTTTTTAGATCTTTGGTTGCTAGATGCTATGTTAAGTTCCATGATGAATGAATCATACCCTGTAGAAAATGCATCCTTAGGTAAAATTGAATACCATCTGCTTAATTATTTGAAGTCCTACATATTTAAACCTTAATCTTGGATGCAGAGAGCTCAAAGGAAAGCACTGGATGTTCTCAACACTTTAGGGCTATCAAACTCCCTATTGAGGCTCATTGAGAGGCGGAACCGTGTTGACAAATGGATTAAGTATGCTGGCATGGCTTTAACTATTGTCGTCCTCATTGTTTTCTGGAGGTGGACGAGATGACCGACTCTCTCTCTCTCTCTCTCTCTCTATAAATGAGTGTTGGCAATATATATAGCTCCTTCATTAGCTTCGTTGATCACACAAGAGTTTGATCTGAAAATGTAGCCCGATGTTGATTTTCTAGATATATGGATCCTCTCCTAGTTGGATATTGGAACATGGTGTATTGATGAATCGTATTAGTCTATTTGTTGAACAATATTAGTTCATCTTTTAAGTATTTGTTAGTACTATTCTGAACAGTCTTAATTCATTATCATTTATATTCTATATAAAAGTCACAAACACTTATAAATAGTTTTGAACGTTTTTTCTCATGATTTTTTTGTTTTGTTCATTTTGGTCCCACGACTAGGGGTGTTCACAAAACCGAAAAAACCGAAAAATCGAACCGAACCGATAAAATTCGGTCCGTTCGGTTCGGTCTAAAAAAATTCGGTTCGGTTTTCGGTCCAAAATTTTAAAAATTCGGTCTATTCGGTTCGGTCCGGTTCTGGATAATCAAAACCGAATAGACCGAAAAAACCGAATGGACCGAATTTTAATTAAAAAAATAATATATTAATTATATTATATATATAATAAAGTAATAAAACCTAAGTAAAATCTAAGTGAACTTTCTTTTTAAGTTTATATTGTGTAAAATTTTAAATTGTGGTGAACTTTAAGTTGTGGTGAACTTTATTAAATTAATGTAGCGAACTTTATTGAATTTAATTGTATTGTATCTCTTTAATTTGTTGGTATTAAATTAAATATAATTGTATTCTATATCTTTAATTTGTGATTAAATATAATTATTTCATTTCTAAACTATTTGGACCGAACGGACCGAATGGACCGAACCGAAATAATTCGGTTCGGTCCAAGACACTATTCGGTCCGGTTCGGTCCATAGACTAAAAATTTTCGGTCTATTCGGTCCGGTCCAAAATTGGACCGAACCGACCGAATGACCACCTCTACCCACGACAACTTGAAAGATGAAAAGGCGCACAATAAGAAAAAAGTGAAAAAAAAAGGTAGTATTTTGAAGGTTAGTTTGGTAGAACACAATGTATAAAGAAATTTTTTTTTATTGAATTGAGGGTATTTTACACTGAAAAAATAATAAATTAATGATATTTTGTGTAAATATGTAAATATTGTGAGAATATAGTTTATGAAAAGATTTTTTTTTATCTGCAAGTTATTACGAGACATCAAGTTGTTATGGACGGAAGAAGTGTTAAATTTATGATACATTATTAGTAGATTATTATATATATTAATAGAGTAAGTCTCCTGTACATCAGTTACACGGTGCGCTTTAGTTCATTTTTTAAAAGTTAAACAGTTTATAACTGAAAAGTTAAACAGTTTATTACTGAAAAGTGTATCTTTCATAATTTAACTTTTCAGTAATAAACTGTTTAACTTTTCAGTTATAAACTGTTTTAACTTTTTAAAAATGAACTTGAGTTGCACCGTGTAACTGGTGCATACAAGACTAATCCATATTAATATATTTTAATTCAAATATATATATATATATATACCATCAACTTCTTCCCAAGCATGCATGCCACCATCTATAAATCGATCCTGGAAAAAACATATTTCTTTGAAAAAATGAAAGTTTGGACCCGAGAAGTACAAGGCACTAGCAATCGAGGTAAAAAAAGCCCTTCAACAATAAATTGGTCGAGCAGGCCAATAACGAACACTAGTGGATCTCCAATGCAATGCTCGTTAAAAAATATAGTAATACTTAAGGCTTTGCATCAACTTCATGGATCTGAATGCAGTTTGCCCAAAGGAACATTTCTCGATACTTTACATAGATCATTTGGTGATAATACAGCTGGACACGAGATAATGTCCTTCAGGGATATTTTTACCGGTTAGCATCAGATTTCGATGGCCGAGGAAGATATAAAATACACATCATTTCTTATATAGAAGAACATAAAATGTTGAGGTAGAATGCCCTTTTGACTTAAAAATATGGGGGTAACTTACGAACAACTTGAAAACAAAATGTTCGCAAACCAGATCATCGTCAAGAGCCTAAAGAAGGATGACACCCAAGAGACCTCGCCAAGACATTTGAAATCCTGAGAGCTTACAATATGAATCTCAACTCAAGGAAATGCAACTTAGGCATCATATTAGGAAAATTAGTTTACTATTTAGTAAGTCAAAGGGGGCATTGAGGTCAACCCAATGAAGATCAAGGGAATCCTTGACATGCATGAATCTCGCAACATCAACTAAGTCCGCAGACTCCCAAGGTGCTTAGCTTTTCTAAACAGATTTATCTCTAGGCTAGGCGATAGAGTAAGTCTTTCTTTGCTACAATCCAAAATAATAAGTTTTCTTATAATAGAGTCAAATTGTCTTCCAAAAGCTGAAAAATACCTAACCAACCACATGCTCCTCACGAATCTAATCTCAGACGAGAAACTTTTCCTTTACCTCACCACCTTGGAGGTTACCATCAATGCAGTCCTAGTTTGAGCCGACAGACATAACCATCGAATGATCTACTACATCAGTCAGGCCTTGCACAATATTGAGATCCATTACTCACCCATGGGGAAACTTGCCAATGTGTTAATGATGAGTGTCTACTTCTTCAGCCACCAAGTCGAGGTCCTCAAAACACTCCCACTATGTCAGGTCCTCTATAGACCCGACACCAACAAATGTCTCCTCAAATGGTCACTCAAATATCACATATTAAGGAGTCTCATATGCACCTAGAATAGCCATTAAAGCACAGACCCTGGTCTATTTTGTGGTCGATCTCACCTTCCCTACAAACCCAACCAAGGTAAATTTCCCACCTTAGAAACTTTACATCGATGGCTCATCAATTAGTTCATGCACTAGAGTTGGGATCTTTCTGATAGGCTCCAATGGCCAATGCTTCACAAATGTAGATAGATTTACTTTCCCAGTCACAAATAATAAAGCCAAGTATGAGGCATTGATCGGGGGTTTAGACCTCGCCATCACCATTGGTGTCTGACATCTCCATATATTCATGAACTTACTCCTCATAATAAACCATTTGTAGAAAGAATACGGGGCCTGAGGTAAACTAATATTCAAATACTATAAACTCGTAATTGGTATCTATAGAAACTTTTACCCAGTCTTTATCGAATAAATCCTAATGGATCGAAACTCTCAGATCGATGCTCTCTCTAAATTGACATTGGAGGGAACTACAGATCTCTCAAATATCAACCTAATGAACCTTACAATTTCATCAATTACTAGAAAGGTAGTCGCGACGGTCGCAGAGAATGAGCTAAACTGGATGGCCCCTATTATCAAATTTCTCCAATCAGGTTTATTACCAGACGACCACATCTATCTCGTCAACTACAATTTCTAGCTACGAGGAACATTCTTATCGACGTCAACTCTACAAGCGAGATTTCAATTTATCACTCCTAAAAAAGGTCAAAAAATATGGAGAAAAATCATGATAGCGTCTGCGAAAACCATGTTGGGGGGCAATCACTCGTCTATTAGACGATGAGGTAAGGCTAATATATGGATCACCCTACGACAAGATATTATAGATTACACCAAATCTTGCCATAAATGTCTGATTATGGGTCCAAATATAAAAAAATATCCCCAAAAGATCTGACGTCAATGTACAGCCCATGACCTTAGGAGGTGTATAGTTCACCATGGTAGCAATCGATTACTTTACCAAATGGACCGAGACAAAACCTATATATAAAATTGATCATTCCTATATCATCAAGTTTATTTGGAGAAACATCATCTGTTAATGTAGCCTACCATAAACCATTATTTTGGATAACGATACCTAGTTTGATGGTCTGGAGTTGATCGAGTTTTGTGAAAGATGGAACAATAAGAAGTCATTCTACACCCACCACCCTCAAACCAATGGTCAAGTCGAAGCAGTTAACAAGATTCTCAAGCACACTTTAAAGGTCAAGCTGGGTGAGAGGAAAGGGAAATGTGCATGTCAACCGCCCAATGTCATATAATCTTACAAGATGACAATGAAAAACGCAACGGAAGAGACACCCTTTGCCCTTACCTTTGAGACCGAGGCAGTCATCATGTCTAAGATTGTAAGGCTGAGTCATAGGATATCATAGATTCTCACAGATGATAATGATGTCAACAAGGTGTATCAACCTTGATATATTGGAAGAAAAGCATCCTATTTGAGTCCTAAAAAACACAAGGTACATGTAAAAGTCAGAAAAGCACTTCAATTCTAAAGTCAGAGCAAGGCACTTCTAAGTTGGAAACCTCGTCTTAAGAAATATCCAAGGAATTCACAAAGAGTCATTCTTTCTGAACTGAGAGAGCCCATTCAGGGTGTTGAAGTATTTCGCTAATGGAGCATACAAACTCGAGCATCCAGATGCACTCCATACCAATATCTCTAGAATGAAAATCCTTTGAAGAAATACTATCAATAGGACGGCCATATTTTTGAAGTATAAATATAAAGTATGCATTTTTTTGTTAATCTTCAAAATATGCCTCCTGACAATGATGCTCATATAGTGAGGTTTGTACACTCCTGATGAGGTCATTGCCTAAGCGAGGCACGAATTCTCTTGATGCGGTTCTTCGCTCAACGAGCATCCACAAAGTCTCTTGATGAGATCAACCTCTTCATGAGCACGTACATAGTTATTTTAGACTAAGTAACAAGTTCTCTTGATGAGTTTTGCCTCTCAATAAGCACGTACGCGGTCATGTTCGACTAAAGTACACTAAGTCTCTCAACGAGTTCGATCTCTTGAGTAACATCAAATAATTATCCAGTTTAAATGACTGACTTCTTTTGAGACAACTCTCTCGAAGAGGTCATAAAATTATTGTTTAATAAAAAAAAAAAAAATTGAAATCTTTCGATGAGGTCACTCTTGATAAGCATTTTACTTTTTTAACTAATTATACGAGGTCTCAAGATGAGTCCCAACTCTGGATGAGCATCTCACAATTATATACTAACACGTAAATAATTATAAGCCTAAAATTTCTTATAAAGAGCTAAAGACAAGATACGACAAGATAATATACAAAGATAATAATTGCATTGAACAACCCAAAGGCAAGAGTTACATCATCAAAAGAAAAAGGTCACATCGACAGTAATAACATGCCTATTGGGCACAAAAAAATAAGAAAAAAAGTTAAGTACTAAGCAGCTGCAGCAGGGTCTGAGGCTGGGGTATCCATATTTCTTTTCTCATCGTCGCTATTTGGGGACACTGGTATCGGATCCCCCGAAGTAAGTAGATGTGATGGTTTTGGCCACCATCTATTTGAAGATCCTTGATGAACACATAGAACACGTCATCCAACGGGTGACTTAGCATGAACTCCTTGTAGAAATCCTCCAATATCTTTGTTGCTTGCCCCGTATTCTTGACCATCTTGATGGCATCAACAAAGACAAGGTAATAGGTATTGTCAGATAGCCTTTGGAGTTAAAGTTGAGGCTCGTTGAGCCCCTAAATAGGCAATTTGCCCCCTGTCTCGGCTAGCTTGGTCTTAATATCGGCCAGTTCATCCTTTACTTTAATGGCCTCGGCTTCAACTGTCTTCTGAGCTTTCTTGGCCACTCTTTACTCCTAGACCAATTGCCAACTCCCCTTGGCCTCATGTCAGACTTTTTTATCCAAGATCTGGTTCTTCTTCTCTGCGAGCTCGAGTTTAGCCTTGAGTTATTTTAGTTGGGTCGATATCTCACTCCTCACTGCCTCAAACTCACCCTGGTCTTTTTCTACCTCCAAATCGGCCACTTTCAAATGATCTCAAAGCTCTCTTTTTTTATCTCTGGAGCTAGAGAGATAGTCGGCTACCTAAGTATCGCGCTGAGGAGAGGTTGGGAGAATATTTCCACCACCTTTAGAGTTATGTCCTGGCCGAGATATAGATTTGTGTCGACTGCATTTTGGTTCGCAACCTCTTCCATCTTGATGTTCCAGGCCTAGGGCATATCCTTAATTGTCTGATGAAGGTGGGGCAGAAATCTCAATAGGTCCATAGGGTTCCAAGATGCCGCAAAGTTGATGACGGGCACAATAGGATATGGTTCTTCAAATAGCCCGCTACAAAACATAAAATTAGCACTTAGAATTTTTTTTAAAAGGTAGGTGTATGGTAAGGTCATTTTTACCTCGATATCTTCTTCGGATCTCGTATGAGAAATGACTTATCAATCAGGATGTGCCCATCCACACTTACCAACTCTTCTCTTTCCATCTTGGCAGGATGGATGGGCTAAGGCCTCGACCTCTTAGCCGGCTATCGCGTACCTCTACAACATTCGACATTGTTTGGTCTCTGCTACTCTTTTCAGCACAAGGAGGGGGAGAGGAAAAACTAAAATCTATAGCTACCTTGGCCACCATCAATATAGCATTGTCTCCATCGCTGGAGCTTGAGGTGGAGTCGGAATGACCATCAGAGTCAGTTTTTCTTCCCCTTGGTCATCTTGGACGCGATTTCGTTCCAAGCAAAAGTGTTCCCGGTGCTAATTTTTCTTGCCCTTGGCCTTCTGGGGCGTGATTTCCTTCCAAGCAAAAGTGTTCCCGATGCTCAACATTAGCTCTGGAGGGCAATGTCGATATATTGAGAAGGTAGCTACAAATAAAAAATGCAATCAATCTTTAAACAGAAAAACTAAAAAGTATACGATGCACGAGGTGCACGTACCAACTTCTTGTTCTAGATTGCATGGAAAGTGAAAGTGTCTATGCTATGGAAAACTAAAAATAAAAACGACAGAAACTGGATGTGGGGTGTAATGTGATCACACCACGTCCAACGTCAGATAAAAACACAGCAGAAAAATAAAACAACAGCAGATAAATTTTCACAAGTTATATGAAATAACTTGTGAATGCCTCATGACAAAACTTATTCACTATTTGAATGTGAATTACAATGAGTTCTTTGAAACTAATGAAATTTAGCTTAAGGACATTAAAACAAACTGAGTTGTAAAAGAAGAACGAAGAACGAAGAACGAATTTCTCTAAGCTATTATCAAAACTCAGTTAAATAACAAATATAATTTTTCTCTCTCAAAATCTCGGCTGTCTCGAATGTGTATGATGTGTTGGATGTATTTCTTCTTCAATGATCTCATAGGCTCTTTTATAGACTCTAAACATATCCCACGTTCATGTCACATTCTCCACTCTTCAAATAATATTATCCACTTCTCCAAGTTTTCATCGTGTAGCTTAAGAATAGGAATAATGACCAAGCTCATATTCTTCTAACTCCTCCTAAAATATCTAACAAAAAATATCCTATTCAAAAAACAAATCTTTGTCAAATCTTTTCTCCTGCACAAATAAATCAAAATAGAAATATCATAATCTTAATTAATTAAATGTGAATAAAGGCAAAAATAAAATAAAATAATTAATAGAATTTAAAATTTAAACTCTAACAAAATCTCCCCTTTTTTTGCCTTTCTTCACAAAACTCATCAAGATTCCTGCAATCAACTAAATTAAATTAAATAATCATTAAACTCCAAACTCCCCCTGATTTGCAGCATCAACAAAATCCTCAATTGAAGCACCATCAACAACATCCATCATCTTCTCCACTACCTTCATTTACTCATTTGTTCTCCCCCTTTTTGTGAAGAAGGTGAAAAATGTACAGATTTTCAATTCTGAAAATTAAAAACTTACGCACACATGTGGAAAACTCATATATAGGGAGAAAGAAAGTATATATGGTTGTAGAAGAAAAGACTTTGAGCCTGAGCTGTACTATTCTTAAAAAAATGTATAACACCAATACTAAAAAAAATGAATACACACGCACGCATGGTGAGAAGGAGAAAATAGGCTTGTTAGAGAAAAAGTAGAAATGGGCCCTTTTTTTTAAAAAAAATTGACTTTTCTTTTATCTTAATTTGTATATAATATACAAATAAAATAAAATAAAAACAATTTTAATGAAAAAAAATTGGAGAACACCAACCAGATTATGAGTAAAGAAATAAAAGCCTAACACACTGTTACTTGAAAAAAATGGAGATGAGTAACAGTAACCAAGTGAAGATTTTTTAAAAAATCTAAAATAATTCCTACCAATGTAAACAATTAGGACTTAGAGCAATACCCGAGACATGTACAAAGATATTCAAGAACGCAATATGAATAAGATAGAAAAGAGAAAAAAAATAGTAACTAATAATACTCCTTGATACAATTTAAACAACATGAAAAAAAAAATCACAATTCTCAATCAAACATATAGAAAATAAGATAAGGTAGTCTCTCACGGAATAAAATATCACTCAACACTCGTGTGTATAGGATGGATACATATCACTCAACTGAATTTCTAAAGAGTAGATCTTCCATAAGCTTGCATCTTTTCTAATTATCAACCGTTTAGAGCACACACTTGACAATAATCAAAAGGTCTTATAAGGGTTGTAATGGGGCTTTGGTTAAAGGTAGGAATTTTTTTTGGAAGCTAAAAATACTATGATCCAAATAAAGTCATGAAATATCAATGTAGATACTCTTTATTGAATCTGAATGTTGTTCCAAAAACAAATGCAATCACCACTTCTTCCAAAATTTTTTGAGTCTACAGAATACTCATTCACCTCATTTCAACTCTTATTTCCATAAAATGAGTCAATCCCCTTTTTCTTTATCCTCCTTTTTTTTAATCCTCTTCTTTTCTTTTTCTTTTTTGAGGATTTTTTCAATATACCACCATCAAATATACTTGTATCCTTTTTTTTTCTCACAATATTTGTCCAACAAATATTTTACTTGATACTCTAAATGGACCACAGTAGGGTAAAGACATGGCATTTGGATATAAAGCTCAATATTTGGAGAAAAAAAAAGTTTAGGCTCAAAGTGGCAACTAGGGATATTAAAATGTTAGGTGGGAAAATTATATGGATAAAATGGCTTATAACAAAAAATTGCCCAAATCATTTTAATGTCAGTGTGCACAATACAGTCTAAAAAAGAATCAAGCAAGTTCTAGAGATACTAAACAAAGGAAGAGAAAACACTCAAGAAAGAACAATATAACTGTTAAAAGTGAACAGTTTAAAAAGGCTCAAATCTCACAGGTGTTATAGACTACCACACTTATCAACTATATAAATGATATTGAAATCAAGACAAATTTTTCACATGCAGCAGATGAATCAATCATATTATCAGAAACTACAGTCAAATGCAAATGTTGCTTAGAATGTGATCAAATGAGGGGCAACATTTGCTACAGGCAGCAGAATCAAACAAGGCAAAGGCTGAGAGATTTCTTCAAACTTGAGAATCTCTCATTATCTAGTGCTTTTGTAAAGATATCTGCAAGTTGATGTAGAGTATCAACATGCTCAATTTTAATCAACTGCTTTTCAACCAAATCTCTCAAAAAATTGGTGTCGAATATCAATGTGTTTTGTACATGAATATTGAACATGATTTTTGGATAAATTAATCGCACTCAAATTATCACAGTACATAATCAAGGTATTGCTTTTAAGACCATAATCATCTAGCATATGTTGAAGCCAAATTAATTGTGAACAACAACTCCCGGCTGCCACATATTCTTATTCAGCAGTCGAAAGTGATACACAATTCTGCTTCTTACTATACAACGAGATGAAATTGTTACCCAAATAAACACAACCTCCACTAGTACTTTCACGATCATACAAATGCAGAAGCTGAAAACAGTGAGATGTACCTGAATGTTGCCCGTCATGTTGGACAACATTATGTGGAACACGAGTCTGTTTACCTTTAAGGCAGTCTTCATACACTAGCTTGCCTTTGTGATCAAGTTTAGGAAGTCCCTTTACCGCATCAATTTTTTTCAAATTTTCTAGGTTGCGATAGTTGACATGTCCCAACTTTTGGTGCCACAAAGTTGTATCATCCAGTTCCACTTTATTGCACATCTCTTGTTCACCAACTAGATAGCAATTATCACTTGACCTTTTTCCTGTCATGACACAATTGTTAAAATTATAAAAAACTTTCCAAGAATTTTTGTTAAACTTGACCTCCAAATCATCATCGCATAGTTGGCTTATGCTAATTAAATTAGCCATAAGACCATCAACATGTAAAACATTCCTTAATGAAAGAAATTCAGGAATGTCCAGTGTTCCTTTGCCAACTATCTTTCCTTTGGAGCCACCGCCGTAAGTCACAATTCCACCACGAATAAATTCGTAGTCTTTTAAAAATTCTTTGGTGCCCGTCATGTGACGTGAACACCTACTATCAAAGTACCAAGAACCTGCAATGTTAGTCTTTAAGGCAGTGTAAACTACATTGCATTTTACATCAGATTTAGGCATCCAAATTTTCTTATAGACAATTTTCTTTTCCTGGGTGGAGATGTTGCCGTCGATGTTGGGCAACATGGTAGGCAACATCTGTTACCTGAACAGGTTTTGAAGTTTAAAACAAAAAGGTTTGATATGTCCAGGTGCAAAACAATAGTGACACACATATTTTAGTTTCCTAGACTTATTCAGTGGCTTAACAGCTTCATTACCTTTTTCTTTAATAAAAACAATTTCATCCTTATTTCCAAAAATATTTGAACAAATATTGTCTAAAGAAATTTGAAATCCAAGACCTGATGTATTAGACTTACCCAAGTTAAGTACCTCATTTAATTTTGAAGTTCCAGTGTTGAGTTTGGTAAAAGTAACCTCAGCAAGATCAAGCTTGGACCGTACTTTACACAATTCAACATCCTTTTTGGTAAGCAATACTTATAACCTTGTGAAGGAACTCCTTAACTCTTCATTTTCACTAGACATTTTTTCTACCTTCAAAGCTTGTTTCTTCCATTCCTTTAGTAAAGCTTTATAGAGACCCTGCAATTCCATGATGATTGAATCTTTTTCCATTTCATCCTCCTCTTGAAACTCTGCATCATTAATAGACCCATGAAAACAGTTTAATTTAGAAACACCGAAACAGTTAAACCTGCTGAATGTTGACAACGATGTGATCACATCGGGGTCAACATCATCACAATCGGACAGAGATGGCTGATTCACTGTAGCCAACATCATCTTTTGGCTAGATTCTTGATTTTCCTCCTTTACATCCTCCTCATCATCACTAAGAGACACCCACAAATTCTTACCACATTTTCTCAAGGTATTTACGCATTCATTCGCGTAGTTACCCCAACCTGAACATGCATGACATTGGATGGACTCGAGTTGCTTGGGATCAAATTTATTTCGATCACAAACAATCCTTCTCAATGTATTTTCTTTTTTATTATGAGGAAAGGTTCGTTTGGCATTTGACCAACAACATTAGTTTGTTTGTCTTTAGACTTGAATTGTACATTCCCTCTGTTAAACTTTCTCACCATTGAATTGTATTTGCGAGTGATCAAAGCAACATCAACTCCTTCACTAATTTCTTCAAAAGTTTCATACTCATCAAAGTGTTGAGATCCATGGTAGCAAGATTATGAGCTTCTTCAATAGAGAAAACTTTTATATTAAATTTTTCAGGAAGAGAACGAAGAGCTTTAGAAACAAGTTGTTTGTTGGTCATTGGCTCACCAAGCAATTGACATTCATTTGAGATATCAATTAATTTTTCAAAATAAGATCAAATATCATCATTTTCTTCCATTCTCAAATGTTCAAATTTACTCATGAGCATACAAAGCTTTGTTTCTCGGACACTTGCATTACCCTCGCAATGGGATTTTGAAGGGTATCCCATGCATCTTTAGCTATTGGACAATTTTGAATAAGCTTAAACATATGCATGTCTACCCAACTAAAGATAGCATTTAGTGCATTTTCATTGCAACTAGACAACGTGATTTTTTCTTGTGTCCATTCAGATTTAGGCTTAGGAGTTACATCGCCATCCTCATCTGGTGGACTCTTAGGAACTACATAACCATTGACAATTGATCTCCATGCACGAACATCAATTGATTTGATGTGCGAACGCATTCGGATCTTCCAATACACATAGTTAGAACCATCTAGAGTAGGAAGCTTAGCCAAAATAGGATTAACGTGATCCATAACAAGACAACCAGGACCAAACACTTATTAAAATAAGTGCAGGCTCTGATGCCAATTGAAAGTGTCTATGCTATGGAAAACAAAAAATAAAAATGACAGAAACTAGATGTGGGGTGTAATGTGATCACACCACATCCAACGTCAGATAAAAACGCAGCAGAAAAATAAAACAGCAGATAATTTTTCACAAGTTATATGAAATAACTTGTGAATGCCTCATGGCAAAACTTATTCACTATTTGAATGTGAATTACAATGAGTCCTTTGAAACTAATGAAATTTAGCTTAAGGACATTAAAACAAACTGAGTTGTAAAAGAAGAACGAAGAATGAATTTCTCTAAGCTATTATCAAAACTCAGTTAAATAACAAATATAATTTTGCTCTCTCAAAATCTCGGCTGTCTCGAATGTGTATGATGTGTTGGATGTATTTCTTCTTCAATGATCTCATTGGCTCTTTTATAGATTCTAAAAATATCCCACGTTCATGTCACGTTCTCCACTCTTCAAATAATATTATCCACTTCTCCAAGTTTTCATCGTGTAGCTTAAGAATAGGAATAATGACCAAGCCCATATTCTTCTAACTCCTCCTTAAATATCTAACAAAAAATATCCTATTCAAAAAAATAAATCTTTGTCAAATCTTTTCTCCTGCACAAATAAATCAAAATAGAAATATCATAATCTTAATTAATTAAATGTGAATAAAGGTAAAAATAAAATAAAATAATTACTAGAATTTAAAATTTATACTCTAACAGAAAGTAAAATAACCTCAACCCCTTCAGGTTCTCTGAGGTAATTATAAGCTTCCAATATTGACCCTTAGTAATATTGAGCTTTATTTTTTTGTATACGATCTAAAAGTCCAAAGAAGAGTCCATCCTGAGAAGGGGGTGGTAACCTAAAAAGAAAAATAAACATCAGAACAAATGAGATAAAATATTTAGACATTTATTGTCTTTTTGGGTTGAAAGGCCATAGGGATATCCATTTAGAGCGTCTAGAGTTCCAGTTTTAGTCTTCCACCACTCAACAATTTGTATGAATAAGTTAAAAATTCGTAGTTATAAACTCCATTTTTACTTTCCAAAATTTTCTAGATATCGAAAACTTTGAGAAGGGAAAGGTAGCAAATCAAAGCCATTCATATACATTTCGGTAGTAAGAATAGAAGAGAAATTTTATAAAGAAGTGAGGGAGAGATAATGGAGTGGTAATGGAGAACAAAGAAAATAAAAGGAGGAAGTGTTTCTTTTTAATACTAAAGAAGAAGAAAAGGTTTGGTTAAAAAATGTTAGTTGGGGCTCCTGAGAAATTGTTCACCTGCAATGATTATGAAGAAGAGATCAAAGCTGAATCGGTTCATTCTGAGATGCGTGGGTGACAATGTAGTGTTAATACAGAATTTAAAAATTCATCTCTTACAGAAGCAATAAAAGATATGAAGGAATAGTTAAATTATTGGTTTGATTGGTATAGACCATGACAAAGTTCTAACATTAGTCAGAGAAGACAAGTGTGGACTCATTGGATTGGAGTTCCATTTCAAGTGTGGCATCCAAGATTTGTTTAAATTGAAGTTCAAAGATTGGGGTATTCATTAAGATGGATTTTTGTACGGAAAATAATATCAGGTTAGATGTTGTTATAATTTTGGTTTTGGTCCCATTTCTCAATAAAACAAATATTATCTTAAAAGTTTCCATCAATGGACAATTTTAAGGTGAAAATTTCTGAAGAATATCTTGTATATTTTCTAAGAAGAACACATGTGCAAAGAATTTGGAGATTGGGGTGAATACGATCTATTCTAAAAGTGATTCGATTAGTTCTTCATTGAAAGGATCGACAATAATGGAATTTCATGATCAGAGTGAAGAGATGGAAAAATTATCAGATGATCATTGGTACCAGGACATTGGAGAAGAAGATGATGTGTTACTTGCGGAATGTGGTGTTGATATGTTGGCTAATAGTAATAGAATTTTGGGGATAATCACAAACCATCCAGTGGAAAGGAAAGTTGGCTCAATGCACGATTGTAAAAGCAAACAATTTCCCAAAGAAAAAGAGAATAGGGCCTTGTTGGAAGAAGAACATACAGATTCCCATGAAAAATAATCTTTTAAATATCGTGGAGAAAATTTGATAAATATGGCAGTCAATAGTGGGGCACTAGTTGATGGGATAAATATATTGGTCAATGATACTAATGGGCTAGATGAGGAATGCCACTTAGATGGGCTATAAGGACTTAGTGGGCCAAATGCACTCTTAAATTTTAAACATATTGGAAAGGTGCAGAATGGGCCTAAAAATTTCAAATGGGTATGTTTTCTTTCAGCCCAAGATTACATGATTCAAAAGGAAAAGAGATGACATATTTCAATTCAGGAGAAAATAAAAAACCATTCACAGAATAGGAAGGGCACGAGATGCTAACCCAATATCAAGTAAGCCGAAAGACAATAGAAATAAATTACAATATACTTGGAAGAGATCAAGTGACAAGTGGCAGGACACAGAAAATTATCGACAATGGAAATAATGGGTCACGTAGGAACCGAATCACAAGAGATGGAAGGAGGTGTAAAAAAACCTAATTTCACGTCAAATAGGGTGATGAAGAAGATGAAGAGAAATCAATTCAGTAAATTTCTTGCGGATATGTTTTTGCCTAGTGAAAGAGAAGTAGATCAGAATATGAGTAGGGGGATCATATATGTAGAGAAAGAAAAGATTATTCAGAGGCGTCGAATTCAGGAAAGTCAAGCAGAACAAGAAGCTGGAGAAATATGGGAGACAAATAAACTTATGGGTCTCATAGCTGTTACATAAGATGAGGCAATACATAATTAATTGGAGGAAGAATCAGAGAGAAATGGAAGCATGGGCAAGGGGGCTTTGGTGGGAGATAATCAATGAAGATCCTATCATATAACATTAGTGGCTTGGGGAGTTTAGCTAAATAAAGAGAGATCGGAAAAATTATAAAAGGTTAAGGTTTTTTTTTTTGTATTTAGGAATTAAAGAAAAAATTATTGATGAATTGTTATGTAGATCATTATGGGGAGTGAGGAATTTTTATTGGGTATATGGGAAATCTGTGGGGAGGTCTGGGGAAATCATTTCTATCTGGAATGTAGATTTTTTTTCTATTATAAGTTATTGGCATACGGATGGGTTACTAGTTGTGAATGGGTACTAGGAGTTGATAGAGTGGAGTGTTATATTATCAATACATATGTTCGTGTCCATTATACAAAAGAAATGATTTATGGGAACGCCTGCTAATAGTAATTTCTTAGAACCATAATGTGTCTGTGCTTAGCATGAGTACAATTCTATTAGGAGAGAGTCAGAGAGAGTTGGTAGGAGAGATAATTCGGAAAGGGCAGATTTGATGGCTTTGAGTTCATCCGGAAGTAAATCTAATTAATGTTTCTTCATGTGTGCTTGTATACATAGTATAAACAAATGACACACACAAGAGTATAATTGGTCACTTACGATTCAAAAAGAGATGAGAAGATCATTATTGGTTCACTGCCCTATTCAATCGGGGATGGAAGTAAAGGATTGGAGGCATAAACCTTTCAGGTTTGTTAATGTGTGGTTACAGTATTCAGGTTTTAAAGAATTTATGGAGGAGAAATGGGGTGAGTATGAGATACAGGGTTGGGGGGGATTCATTATTAAAGAGAAGTTTAAACATCTAAAACATGATTTAAAAACATTAAATAAAGAGCATTTTGGGATGATTGATAAGAAATTGAGAAAAGAAGAGAGCAAATTCGCAGGCTGGATTATTGATGATACATTGGGGCTTTCTAAAGATAAAATTATTGGCAGGAATGAACTGTGTGCAAAATTATTCCATGCAATTAAATGCAAGAACAACTTTCTATTTCAAAAGGTTAAATGTAGATGGCTAAACGAGGGTGACGATAACTCGAACTTTTTTCATAAAGTGATAAATAAAAGAAGGAAGCAAAATAAAATTTTGGGGATTTGTATTAATGGAAGTTGGAGGGAGGAAGTTTCTGAAATGAAGAGAGGTGTATTTGAATTTTAAGAATCATAAGATCAAGGCCAGAAAATTAGATGTTAATTGAGTCATTTATAGAAAATGAGGTTGTTGATGCAATCAATGAGTGATAGTTCAAAAGGTCCTAGTCCTGATGACTTCAACTTTGCATTAAAAAAATGTAGAGTGTGCTCAAAGGTGACCTTATGAAATTTTTTAGGAGTTATACTCAAACAGAAAATTGGTCAATGGTCTTAATAGTCCTTCATTACATTGATACTAAATGAGGAAAAAACATTTGATCTTTATAGGACTATTTTGTTAGTGGGCGGAGCTTGCAAGATTTTTTCCAAAGTTTTATGAAGAAGGTTGAGTAAAGTGATGGGAACTATCATTTATGATCAACAATCGACAATTGTGGGGAAGAGACAGATTTTAAATTCAATAGTAATTCTAAATAAAACCATAGACGATGCGACAAGAAGAAGAAGAAGAAGAAGAAGAAGAAATTCCTTGAGGCTATGATGAAGTCTTTCAACAATAGTTTTCTTACTCATTAATGGCAATCTGACAGAGTCGTTTTAGTTAGAAGGAGATTTATGACTAGTAGATCCATTATCTTCTTTTCTTTTCCTACTAGCAGTTCAAGGTTTATCGATATTGTTGAATAATGATATCGAAAGTATGCTTTTTAATCCGGTTCGAGTTGGGAGTAATAATATAGTGCTGTCCCATTTTCAATTTGCAAATAATAAAATTAGGATATGGTGGAAAATGTTGATTTCTTAAATAAATTTCTTATTATTCTGATAGTATTTTTGGTACTTAAAATAAATAGGAGGAAACATTGTTTGTTTGGACTAAACATGGAGAATCATGTATTGGAGGAATATGCGGCCAATTTAGGGTGTCGTATGGATTCTTTACCATTTGTGTATTTAGAGTGAAGGTTGGATGTGCTTATAGGTAGTTAGAATGGAAAAATTATCCAAAAAAATAAAAAATTGTTTGAGAAAGTGGAAATGCTTGAAAATCTACACTGAGGGGAGGCTTACTCTTGAAAAATGATGTGTTTTCTGCTTTATCGATATATTTTTTATCCACTTCTCGAACTCTAATAGTTGTGCTAAAAGAAATTATGAGAATACAATATAAAATATATATTCTTTGGGAGAAGTGAAAATTCAAAGAAAATAGTTTAGTTGAAATGGTCTGAAATTTATACACCAAAGAAGACTAGTAAGTCTTGGGTCAAAGATATCGAATGCTTTAATAAGGCACTTCTGGGTAAATGTGTTTGAAGATTTTATAGAGAGAGAAAGTGTTTTTGTGTAGGACTGATAGAGTTAAGATGGGGTATATCTGGGGATGTAAGGGTGGGTTCTTTGGGTTCGAGGAGAAGGACAGTTTCGATTGGTTGCAATGGGGAGGTGGTTGGAAATTGGTTTGAAACCTCATGTTTGACCAAAATATTAAGACATTAAATAATTTTATTTTTGAAATTAAACATGATATATTTGTTAAACTCACAGTAGATAATTTTGGTATATTGGAAATCTCAAAACTGAATTTCGCTTAGTGAGAAATTGTTCAATGAAAATGGAGAGAAAATTTTTGATAGTGGGAGTTGGAGAAAGCAATGCACAACTTGATATGGTCTTTCAAATAAAGTGCTTGGAGACTCTCTCCTATGCACTACATGCGCGCTTGCGCTGCCACCGCCGCCCGCCTTGGGCTCGTGGTTCATAGTTCATGGCAATTGGGCTTTGGGTAGGCTTTGGTAACCCATCTATTTTTTTGAACTAAAATTCTAAATGACCCATTTATTTTTTGGGCCCAATAATAATTTAAATATTTTTGAATATTAAAAATATAAGTTTTCAGATTTTATCCGAATTTAAAAAGTTAAATTTAGGATATTTCTCCCATATTTTTCTCAACCCCAGAATGTGATGAGTGCCTATAAATAGATCTCATTCGTCCCTTTTTCAGTTATTTAGAAACCCTTGAAAATTTACAGCCTCCAAAATGTCTCTCCCTCTTGAATTTTTTTTTCTCTCTTCCCTACTCTTGTATTTGTTTGTCGATACGTATACATTAGTGGTGCTACTGATATTTACGTCGAAAACCGTTTTACCTTTGAGGATGATACGCAATCCTATGAGCACTAGCCAGGGCGTATTTCGTCATGCGGGAAAAGGAATTTTCTTGACTCGATTTCATTCGTTTAACTTTTTGATTTTTTTTTCATTACTGCAGTAAAGATCCAACAATCGCAATATAAAGTAATATACATACATTAACCTTACTGCAATGTCGACTAACTCAGGGAATGATGTTGAAGTGTCTATGACACCTGTTAATGTTGGTGTTGATGACATTACTAATATTGAAAACGATATTCAAGCTCCTACAGTTACGACTGCTGGTCAACAGCCTGATATCTCGACATCTCTTGATGCACTCCTCAGAAACAACACTGTACATCCAAATTCCTCTAGGAATCTGTTTAATCTTAATGTTCCAGGAAACCCTTTTGTAGGGAATTCTTCTGGATCCCCGTTTGCAGGATATTCCTCTACACAGCAGTTTTGGGATTTTCATGACAACACATTCAATGGAAATCCTTTCCTAGGAACTTCCAGTGCTAATCCATTTGTGGGAAACCCTACTGCAAACCCTTTGGGGTTGAGTAGTTTTCCATCAGCACAACCTAGAACCATGAGATCCATGATGGTACATAGTGAAACAACTAGAAAAGATTTCTGGTGTACATTTTAAGAGGTGGTAGAAGAAGATGTTATTCTATCTGACCGTGCACCCCCTATGGCAAAATACCTCAAGGAGGATAGTCCGCCAGTGCCAGAAGAAACCGCAGAACAGGCAACAAGAATCATCTATGACACTTGGATGAATAGAGATTACTTGTACAATGAAATACTGCAAACAACCCACATCCAAGTCACTATGGAATGCTTTGGAGAAAAAATACAAGACTGAAGATGCTGGAACGCAGAAATTCATTGTAGCTTCATTGTTTGACTTCAAGATGGAAGACAACAAGTCGGTTGTCGAACAAGTTCAAAAACTACAAGTCATTTTCGATAACATTGATTCTGAGGGAATGGGATTTCCAGAACTTTTTCTGGTCGCAACTGTGATTGAGAAACTATCCCCATCTTGGAAAGACTTAGAACTTATCTGAAACCCAAGCGAAGGAGATGAGCTTGGAAGATGTGATTGTGAGACTCCGGATCGAGAAAGATAACTGGAAGAGAGAGAGGGGAAACTCTCAACAACCTCTGTCGAGGCTAAGACAAATCTAATAGAGAAGAATGGTCCGTCAACTAAGAGGAAACGACCAAATAAGAAGGCTGTTGCGGGGAAGAATTCTATTGCAACGAAGAAATTCATTGGAAATTGCTACAATTGTGGCAAACCAATTCATAGAGCCAGTGAATGTCGTTTACCTCGTCAAGATGATAAAGGAAAGTCAAAACCAAAAGGGAAGGACACTATGAATGTTGCTGAACAAAAGATTACAGATTTGGATATGTCTGTTGTGGTAATTGAATCCAACATGGTGGATAAACAAGAATGAGTGGTTCGTGGATATTGGTGCCACCTGCCATGTTTGCTCGGAGAAATCTATCTTCTCCACTTATTCTCCTGCTGATGGGAGAAGATTGTTCATGGGAAACAAGTCATATTCCGAAGTTGTTGGTGTGGGAACGGTTGTGCTAAAGCTCACATCGGAAAAAGAGCTTACTTTGAAGGATGTGCTGCATGTACTGGACATTCAAAAGAACTTGATCTCTGGATTAGTGCTGATTAGCCATAAGTTTAAGCTAGTGTTTAGTTCTGACAAAGTTGTACTTAGCAAGTTTGGTATCTTTCTAGGTAAAGGTTGTCTTGAAAATGAACTATTCAAAATGCTCGTTATGATTGTAAGTCGTAAAGGCGATAATGTTATCAATAAAACTGCTTCTAGTTTTGTTTACTCCGTTGAGTGCTCGTCTTTATGGCATTTTAGATTAGGACATGTCAATTTAAAGGCTATAAAGCTACATGTAAATTTTGGTGTACTTAATATAAAAAATGTTTACACATTCAGAAAATGTGAAATATGTGTAGAAGCAAAAATGACAAAGTTACCTTTCAAATAAGTTGAACGAAGTACTGTCTCTCTAGAATTAATTCATACAGATGCATGGGATTTGAAGTTTGTACAAACTAGAGGAGGAAAAAGGTTCTTTGTCACGTTTATTGATGATTGTACTCGTTTTTTCTATGTTTATCTTTTGCTAAGTAAAGATGAAACCTAGAAGCATTTAAAATGTACAAAAATGAAGTAGAGAATCAACTTAACGCTCGAATTAGGTCGATTCGTAGTGATAGAGGAGGAGAGTATGTTGCTCTATTTGAACAATTATGTGTTGATTCGGGAATCATACATCAAACACCAACTCCATATTCACCTCAGTCTAATGGTGTTGCAGAAAGAAAGAATCGAACACCAAAAGAGATTATGAATGTAATGTTAATCAGCTCGGGTTTGCCTCAGAATGTGTGAGATGAAGCTATTTTATTAGCTAACCACATACTAAATAAAATACCACCTAAAACTATGGACAAGACTCCTTATGAAATGTGGAAAAAGCAAAAACCAGCTTACAAATACCTCAACGTGTGGGGGTGTTTGGCGAAGGTTGAAGTGCCAAATTCCAAAACGAGTAAGAATACGCCTAAAAACTGTGGATTGTATCTTTATAGGATACGCCTTAAATAGTAGTGCCTACAGATTTTTGATTCATAAATCAGAAATACCGAGTATGACAGAAGGCAGTACGACTGAATCAAGGAATGCGATATTCTTTTAAATATTTTCCCATGTCAGAATAAAGAACAAGCAAGTTCTAACAAAAGAACCCACGAGGATTCAGTTGATACTGTAGGTCCTTGTAATCATGAACATGAAGAACTAAGGTGCAGTAAAAGAACTAGAATTTATAAGGCATATGGTCCAGATTTCATCACCTATGTGATTGAAGATGAACCATTGTCTATCAAGGAAGCTATGTCAAGACTGGATGCTCCTCTTTAGAAGGAAGCTATAAATAACGAGTACAATTCAATTCTACAAAACAATATATGGGAGCTCGTTGACCTCCCCAAAGGTTGTAAGACCTTAGGATGTAAATGGATCCTTAAAAGATAATACAAATCGGATGGAACTGTTGAAAAATATAAAGCTCGTCTGGTTGTGAAAGGTTTTAAACAAAAGGAAGGGTATGATTTGTTTAATACATACTCACCAGTTACAAGGATTACTTCCATTCGAGTACTCATTGTGATTACAGCTTTGCACAATCTCGAGATACACCAAATGGATGTAAAGACAACATTTCTCAATGGTGAGATAGATGCTAAAATTTACATAGATTAACCAGAAGATTTCATTGCACCCGAGAACGAGAAAAAAGTCTGTAAACTCGTTCGGACACTTTATGGACTTAAACAAGCTCCTAAACAGTGGCATTTATAATTTGACAACACCATGTTGTTAAATGGGTTTCGTATCAATGAATGTCATAAATGTGTGTATGTAAGAAATGGACGAAATGGTTTTGTTATTGTTTGTTTATATGTTGATGACATGCTCATCTTGGGTAACAATCATAACCTCATTATTGATACGAAAAACATGTTGAAAAGAAATTTTGACATGAAGGATTTGGGTTTAGCATATGTGATTCTAGGAATTAAACTAGAAAGAACATCAGATGGAATTTCTTTAACACAATCTCATTTTGCGGAGAAAATGTTGAAAAAATTTAATGTATTCAATGATCCACCGGCTAGAACACCTCTAGAACCGAAAGTTTATTTGAAGAAAAATAAAGGAGAACCAGTGGCTCAGTTAGAATATGCAAGAATAATTGGAAACTTAATGTACATTACAAATTGTACTCGTCCTGATCTTGCATGCTCAGTAAATAAATTGAGTAGGTTCACAAGTAATCCAAGCCACGAGCATTGGAAAGTAACCAAAAGGGTTTTGAGATACTTAAAGTTTACCCTTAATTTCGGGCTTCACTATACAAGACATCCTGCTGTACTTGAAGGTTACAGTGATGCAAATTGGATATCTGACTCCAAGGACTCCTTTTCCACAAGTGGATATGCGTTCATTATTGGAGGGGAGTGATATCGTGGAAGTCCACAAAACAAACGTGCATAGCCCGTTCCACAATGGAATCAAAGTTCATCGCTTTGGACTTAGCGGGTGAAGAGGCTGAATGACTTCGTAATTTTTTGGAAGACATTCCTTGTTGGAATAAACCAGTGCCATCAATAATGATACATTGTGACTATCAAGCTATTATTGGCAGAGCTTCGAACAGTATGTATAACGAAAAGTCGATATATTTACATTGTCGATACAACACCATTAGACACTTGATCTCGACCGGAGTAATAACCATTGACTATATACGATCAAAGGATAATTTAGCTGATCCGCTCATCAAAGGAATAAATCTAGATCAGATGAATAGGTTGATAGAAGGAATGGGTTTAAAAATCCACAAGTTAAAACTGAAATAGTGGTAACCCAACCTTGATGTATGGAGATCCCAAGAACTTGATTCAATGGGAAAACTAAACTGTTGACTTTGGTGATAAAACACTTGAAAATAATGACCATTCCTGACAACCTGATGTCAAGTGTTCTAAACCCCAAGAGATGTGGTGCAGGCTAAGTTTTTAAACTTTTAATGATTCCTAAAGTCTAAAAGAGACTGAGTATGACGGGATACTCGAAAGGAGATCACCTATATAAATGAGAAGTGAGGACCGCTTCGATGAAGTATTTATGAAAACAAAGGATGTCCATGGCCAAAACGGATAAAAACGTGCGAACGAATCAGAGTCGGGGCTTCATTGTGTCTGCATTATTGTCTAGACATACACGATGGACGATTAGTTCAAGGCATGTCCACTATGCCGGCAGTATGTTCGATAGTGTCTGACTATGGAAAGTTCAAAGTTACAAACTACTTTTCCAATGCTTTGGAGCTTCATTGAGTTGAGAGATAATTCTGCATTTGTTTAGACGCATTTCTCACTCATGTGGGGGATTGTTGGAAATTGGTTTGAAACCTCATGTTTGACCAAAATATTAAGACATTAAAAAATTTTATTTGGAAATTAAACATGATATTTGTTCTACTCACGAAGTAGATAATTTTGGTATATTGGAACCGAATTTCGGTGAGTGAGAAATTGTTCAATGAAAATGGAGAGAAAAACTTTGATAGTGGGAGTTGGAGCAAGCAATGCACACTTGCTTGTCCCACATTGCAATTCATGTAAGAATTCGTAAGAGATATATGTAGCAACTTGACATGGTCTTTCAAATAAACTGCTTGGAGACTCTCTCTCTCCTATGCACTACACACATGCGCGCGTGCCGCCGCCTTTCACCCGGCCCAGCTCGGGCTCGAGTTCGTGGTTCTTGGCAATTGGGTTTTTATGGGCTTTCGTGGTTCTTGGAAATTGGGTTTTTGATGGGATTTGGTCCCACAGGACATGTATTACTTTAGAATTGGTATCATACTGTTGAACGATTTTACTAATTATAATATTATGTGGCTAATTCATCTATAGAAATCACTCAAACGATAATTAAAAGATGGTAATTGGATTTGTAGTATGAATTAGAAGTAGAAATGTAGAGAGAGAAATTTTGTAGTGTATTTCTTGTTTGAGATTTTCAGATCCTTACAAATGAGGTCTTTACACGTATTTATACCCACTCATTGATGAGGTGGCACCATTTCAGGCTATCTGGCCTCTGATGGTGACAAGCGTCCTCCACTTGTCACCACCTTATACATCTTTTCCACTAACTCTAACCTAACCCCTTGATACATTCCTTACAGGTTCTTTGGACATCTTGTGTCTTTACTCCTGTGAGTGAAGAGCGAGCAGGCCAGCGAGCAATGTGGCGAGCATGCGGGCGACCACCTTGGACTTGTCCTTATAGCTTGGTGCCTAGCCACCTCCGGGCTGGGCGAGCAGGGAGGCGAGCAGGTAGGCGAGCATGATAGTGAACACCTTAGGCTTGGCCTCGTGGCTTGATGCTCCACCACAGTTGAGTCGGGCGACCAACCCGGCGAGTAGGAAGGCGAGCATGGTGGCGATCAACTTGGTCCTGGCCATGTGGGCTTGTTCCTTCGTTTCGCCAGGACATGGACGAGCAATCCGGCGAGCAGCATGGCGAGCACCTAGGCGAATAACTAGAGGTTGGCCACGCGGGCTCGTTGTCTTGTCACTTTTGGGCTTATGCGAGCAATCTGGCGAGCATTCCGGCGAGCATGTCGGCGAGCAGCATGCACTTTAATTTCTCTTCATTCATTGTAGTTAATTCCTTTGCCCCTCAGTATATGCTTTGATTTTATTCCTCTTTATCAAAGTATATGCTGGAATTGGTTCGCCATGCTGGCGAGCAGTTAGGCGAGCAGCTTGGCGAGCATCATGGTGCTCGACTATATCCTCGGCCTTTATGCTCGTTTTCTCTTTTGTCAATCGAAGTTACGCTTCCGGAAAATGAGGCATCTTCTCGTGTACTGTGACAATCAGTTACACGAAAAGACGCGCCCATTAAAAAATTTTCAATTTCTTTGCAAAATAGTCCCCGAAGTTTCTTTTCCCTTTTTGTTTTTAGCCCCAATGTATAAATAGGGATCTTCTTTACTATTAATCTTCTTCTTCACTCATTCACTTATCTGAAATTTTTCCGACAACTCATACCTTTCCCAAATTCTCTGGCGTGCTCCTTATTATCCTCATTCCGGCGAACAGTTTTGAAGTTTTATTCGAAGGTAATCCCTCACTCATTTTGCTTTTTAACTTTTCTCTTTGCATTATCCTCTTTTTCTCTTATTTTTTGAATTTCAGTTTTCTATGCTCGTTCATCGGATTCTTCTCCGGAATACCTGATCGGAATCTTGGTGGTGAAATTTCCAATCAGTAGTTAGCACTTTCCTAGGACAATCCTCTTTTCTCTTCTTTTCTCTTCTTTTCTCGAACATGTCATCATCTTCCAGTCGTACCTTCTCCCACCGGAATCCGGGCAAACTACCGATGGAGGAGGGAGGTCCGATCGCAGGCCTTTCATCTGTGCACATGGCGGGATTCGATCCTGACATCACAGGAGTTGCTCGCTGGGAAAAGGGAGGAGCCGAGCAACTCGACGAGCAACTGGGCGAGCAGGTAATCGAACAGCCTACTGCTCGCCCTGAAGGTGATGATCCCAAGCCCGTTGAAGTGTCTTCCAGCAGCGATGATAGTGATGACTCTATTACGGAGTGGTTCGAGTCTGTAGGTTTCCCACAACCTCATATGTCTGAGAGGTCCATTCTTGAAGGTATCGAGTAAGAGTTCGATTGGAGAGCCTACTACGAGCGATACACTGCTGACTTCCCTTCACCTCCTCGACAATACCGGGAGCTTGAAGAAGGTGACCGTACCAACTTCAAAGCAAACACCGTGGAGAGTGTTATTGATGAGGATGACCTTGTCAGTATCCGAAGAGAATACCATATCCCGTGCGATGTAACCATGTATGCTCCTTGGAAGAATGAGAGGGCCGACTGTCCTCCGGAGGGATTGACGGCGATCAACATACACACACTAGCCGCGGGAGTGACATTACCTCTTCATCCATTCATCGGTCGTTTCCTAGAAACAACGGGTTTGGCTATTACACAGCTCACACCCAATGCCTGGACATACCTGATATCGATGTGCACAGTCTTTGCCTCGGAGAAGTACAAAGATCGCCTGACTTCGCAAGAGTTAAACTATACCCTCTGCCTTAGTAAGTGTTCTGAAGAGGGTCAAGGTTACTATTACTTGAAGGCCCGCAGTGATATGAAGATCCTTGAGGGACTGCCCAATAAAGTGAAGGACTGGAAGGAGCAGTTCTTTTTTATTGGAGGCGATTGGCGGGCCCCGGACAATAATGAGGGACTTGGGGGACGCATCATGTCTCCTACTGAGTTTGGCGAGTTGCAGCGTAGGACCTATTAGCATCTTGAATGTTGATTTTGATATTGTGTCTAACGTCTTGTTACCTTGTTACAGGTTTGACTCCTCAACGTTGGAAAAAAATGAGCTTGTCCGAGGAGTTCAAGTTTACCTGCATCCTCGTCTGTCGTCGGAACAAAAAGGACAGGACGTTTGAGTATCTGAACAAGCCCAGTTGTCGCACGGCATCGGGGTTGATCACAACTCCTCACCACCTACGAGCTCAAGTCGCTCGACCCGCTGGTATGGTTATTGCCCTTCAGACTTTTGACTTGTATTGTGAATTGGGATTTTTTCTAACTCTTTACTTGTTTCTTGATGCTTGTAGCTGCAGAGGTCACTATCGCCATTCCTCCTTCCTTCCGAGTCTTGAATCAAAGGTTTGGAATGATGAGAACAAAGAGAGATCCCCCATCCGTAATGTTGGCTGCTCAGAAGGCTGTCCAGGCTAAGAAGGGGACGAGCACTGGGCCGAACACCCGATCTGCTGCCCCACCTCAGGCACCGCGTACTGACGACCGACAAGCCCCTAGTGGCTCTCCCAGGGGTGGTAGCCATCGCTTACACCGGGGTGATGGCTCACGGGTTGAACGTGAGGGTGAGGTTGCCAAGAGGGCAAAGGTCGCGAGAGCTTCCGGTTCTGGTGGCTCGGGTCAGGTTGAGGTCCCGGAGTCTACGCTTCCCATCTCTGCTGGCACTTCTACCACCCCCGTAACCATCCGCTCTGTTGGACAGTTGACTAACATATCCTACCTGGGATGGGATCAGGATCGGGCGGCAGGGTATGACTCTTAAACCCCTAACATATTTGTACTTAGAAATTTTCTAAGTGTTTCCTTGTATGTATTCTTTATGCAGGTATGATCCTTCACGTTATCAACATTGCAGCCCGGTGGTTCATCAGTTCGCACTTGCCCGACCTCCGAAGACCTTAAGCGAACTCAAGGGTTCCCTTCGAGGAGCCGTCGAGTCAGCCGTTCGGCACTGGACACAGCCTTAGGACACCATCATCCAGCATCAGTCTTTGACGGACAACATCCGCACCGCCATGCATCATTCAAGTGGTGCTCTCATCACCGCCCAACGTGCCATTGAGCAGGATGTCACGTTGGAGAAATCTTATTCGGTGTTGAACGACACCCTGAGGAAAGAGAGAGATGAGATGAAGAAGAAGATTGCCACCTCCGAGGCTAAGGCCAAAGCTTCCTTAGATGCTGAGCAGTTGGCGATAGCGAGTGCTGAGAAGGCCCAGGCTGAAGCGGATGGACTTCGTGCCAAGTTAGCAAGCGTACGGGCCCAACTGGAGGAGGGTCGAGTTGCTCGGGGAAGGCCTCCGAATTGGAGAGAGAACTCCAAGCCACTCGGACCCAGTTAGCGGAACATAAGGCTGCCCATACTAATTGCTACACCGCGGAGTCTGTCGCCGAGATCCGGGCTGAGTCCTCCGACTTCGGATTTGTCTATGCTTTCGCCGAGAACCTTCGTGCTTATCATCATGCCGTTGGCGAAAGCAAGGACCCTTGGGAGGCTCTAAAGAAAGAGTTCACCGAATTCCTCACTAATCGTCCCCCCAAGGATGGCTTAGTGGTGGACATCGGGGACCTTGAAGAGCTTGGCGTCGATTTGAGCACCGTGCCTTCGGGTGTTCGAATTGTTGGTGGGAGTTACCCACCTCTTGAGATTGATGCTCAAGACGACGCGATGGTAGACACTGAAGGTCTATCTCCCATCGAAGTCCTCCATGGTCTCTCTCCATCAGGTGCTGACGGACAGGTGGGCGACCAGGCTGGCGAGCAAGCCAGCGAGCAGGCTTGCCAGGGCATCGGGCAGGTTGGCACCCAGCCAGGCGAGCACGCTGGCGACCAGCCTGGCGGGCAGTGAAGAGTTGTAACTTTTTGCCTTGATGCTTTTTTGTTTTTGCCTTTTACTTGTAACTTTTTTCTTCTTCGCCCACGAAGGTGCCTCATATGTATTTGAACTCTTTTTGTCATTAATGAATATGCAGTTTCCTTTTCATCGAGTTTGTTTATACTTTGTACTTTGTCGATATTTCTGTCTAAGTTATTTGTTGCTCATTTTCGTGTGTGGTGTTTTAATTAATTCGTCTTACTTTTCCTTTTACGGAATCGCCAATTTACATCTTTAATTTTTCATCCCTTTCGATGTTGGCTTACTGATTGGTAAGGACTCCCTTTTTACCGTTATATCGGTATGGTTAGTCTTAATACCTTGCTTTTATTTTTGACTCGTAAGTCCTTTGAGCATATTACTTGAGACATCTTTCGACACACCAATTTGAAAGGAAACGTCTTCTTTATTCAATATAATTAGACTTTACAGACTCAACCTTATCTGAATCGAACCTGCTTGCCCCTATACATGTTGGGCGAGCTAGGTTTCAAAAGAAAATATGTACAAGTCTTTTACTGGTAGAACTTCTTGAGATGTGTCGCATTCCAAGTGTATGACGAAGAGTTGCCTTGCATATCTTCCAAATCATACGTCCCATTCGGCCAATTCTTTGTTACTTTGAACGGACCTTCCCATCTTGGACCGAATACTCCCGTTGGGACTGCTAGTATCCTTCTCATCACCAGGTCGCCAACCTTGAACTTTCTATCTTTCACTTGCGAGTTGTAATATTTTTCCGCCCGTCGCTTATAGACCGCATTCCTTAGCTCTGCCGAGGTTCTTGTTTCTTCAATCAGATCTTTTTCCACTGCCATATCATTTTCGTTTATCTCTTCATCATACTTGATTATCCTCCACGTCCGATGTTGGACCTCTACCGGGATAACCGCTTCAACTCCGAAAGCCATGGTGAACGGTGTCTCCCCGGTACTCATCCTATAAGACGTCCTATACGTCCATAGAACTTCTGGTAGCTCGTCCACCCAACTGCCCATTCTTTCTTCCAATCGAATCTTCAGGACGTGTTTCAATATCTTGTTCACGGCTTTGACTTGTCCATTTGATTGAGGATGATATGGTGTGGAGTAATGTTTCTTGATGTCCCATGAGGCGCAAAAATCTCTTAATTTATTCCCATCAAACTGTCTCCCATTATCTGTGACGATCGACTGTGGTAACCCGAATCTACACACCAAGTTTTTCCAAATGAAGCTTATCATTTTTTCTTGGGTTATAATCGTTAAGGCTTCTGCTTCAGCCCACTTAGTGTAATAGTCCACAACCACTACTACAAATTTTACTCCACCTTTACCGGGAGGGAATGGGCCGATCAAGTCGATACCCCATTTAGCAAATGACCATGGACTATATACTGATTTTAATTCTTGCGCCGGGGTATGGATACTCGGAGCAAACTGTTGGCACTTCAAACACTTCTTAGCATATCTGATGGCATCCTTTCGCAGTGTTGGCCAATAGTACCCTTGTCTAATAGTCTTGTAAGCTAGGGCTTGCCCCCCGGCGAGGCCTCCACATATTCCTTCATGGATTTCTTCTAACACATTTTGACCTTCCTCCGAGGAGAGACATTTGAGTAATGGGAGCGAGATTCCTCTTTTATATAACTGTCCCTCGATCATTGTGTATCTGGCAGCTTGCTTCACAACTCATCGTGCTTCCCACGGATCTCCCGGCTGCTCTCCATTGGTCAAGTATTTAGTGATGGGCGTATGCCAGTCGTCAATCGCTTCTTGGTTGTTTATTAGTTGTTGCCCCCTCTTCAACACTTGATTAACATAATCAAATGTTGAAGGATTTGTTAGCTTTGTCACCACCACCTCCGAAATACTTGGTTCTCCAGTGCTTGTGGCCAGACGAGCCAAAGCATTTGCTTGTGTGTTCTCAAGCTGGGGAATTTGCTCAATGTACACCTGATCGAACTTGGATATCAGATGCGCGGCCATTCTTTGATAGATGATCATTTACTGATCTTTTACTTCGTATTCGCCTCGGACTTGAGATACTATTAGCTGCGATTCCCTGAAAATTTGAAGTCGGGTTGCCCCCACAGCTAATGATAGTCTCAATCCCGTAATAAGTGCTTCGTATTCAGCTTCGTTGTTGGTTGCTAGGAAGTCGAACCTTATTGCTGAGGTGAACACTTGTTTGTCGGGACTCACTAGGACCACACCCGCACAGGCCGCAGAACTTGTTGCTGAGCCGTCTACGTAGAGGTGCCATGGGTATATACGTCCCCTCGTCGAATCTTGAGGGTAGGTTAGCTCTACTATGAAGTCTGCTAGAGCCTGCCCTTTGATTGCTGTTCGGGGAGCGTAGGTTATACCATACTGGCTGACCTCTAGTGACCACTTTAGTAATCATCCGGCAGTGTCGGGTCTGTGTAAGATTTGTCTCAAGGGGAACATCGTTAAGACTTCCACTTGGTGGTTTAAGAAATAAGATCGGAGCTTCCTCACGCTCATCACTAATGCGTATGCCAACTTCTCCATCGGGGAGTATCGCAGCTCCGCCTCATGTAGCACCTGGCTGACATAGTATATTGGCAAGTGTGTCTTGCCCTCCGCACGTACTAAGGCTGAGCTTATGGCCACTTCCGATGCTGCCAAGTACAAATATAACTTTTCTCCTGGGACGGGCTTTGACAGGATCTGGGGATTGCTAAGATAACTTTTTATATCTTCAAACGCCCGTTGGCAGGCATCGGTCCAGACATAGTTATTTTTCCCGGTTCTTTTGCAGATGCCTTTGCCTTTGATGGACTCAAAGAATGGTCTGTTCTTGTCTCCGGATCTGGATATGAATCTGTTTAACGCAGCGAGATATCCCGTAAGTCTTTGAACAGCTGGTACATCTTTTGGTGGTCCCATCTCTAGGATGCACTTGACTTGTGTTGGATTGACTTCTATCCCTCGCTGACTCACCAGATGCCCCAAGAATTTGCCAGACTGCACCCCAAAACTGCTTTTCTTCGGATTCAGCTTCATGTTGTACGTTCTCATGATATCGAATGCTTGCTTGAAGTTCTCCAAGTGGTCTTCCTTTCTTAGGCTCTTCACCACAATGTCGTCGACTTAGACCTCCATTGTATCACCAATGTGTTGGTCGAACATTTTGTTGACTAGTCTTTGATACGTGGCTCCGGCATTGATTAACCCGAAGGGCATCCTTTTCCAACAGAATAAATTTTTATTTGTGCAGAAAGCTGTATATTCTTGATCGTCCGGGTGCATGGCAATCTGATGGTAACCTGCAAAGGCACCCATAAACGTCATTATTTCATGTCCTGCCGTGTTATCCACCAACTGGTCTATGTGAGGCAATTGGAAGTTATCCTTCGAACACGCGGCGTTGAGGTCTGTGAAGTCTATACAGAGCCTCCACGTTCCATTTGGTTTCTTGACCAGGACGGGATTCGCTACCCATTGAGGACATAGTGCCTCCTTTATAAGCTTATTGTCCAAAAGCTTCTTCACCTCGCCGGTTAATGCTTCATACTTATCTGGTCCATACTTTCTTCTCTTCTGGCGGACGGGCTTCTTCGTGGGGTCAATGTTTAGACGATGACATGCATGTTCCACAGGTATTCCCGTCATGTCCTCATGTGACCATGCGAACACATCGAGATTAGCCCGAAGGAACTTTTCCATTCTGCTTCTATAAGGCTCTTCCACCTCCGCCCAAATAAAAAGTTCTAAGTCCTTTTTATTGGGATCTACCTGTATGGACCTCAAGTCTTCGACTGGAGTGGCACGTCATTTTTTATCTTTCCACCATGGGTCTTCAATGGGTCCTTCTAGATGCATGTCCATCTCCATTGGGACTGGCTCGTAACCCATCCGGGGCTCAATGTCTTGTGGAGCGTGCATCTGACCTTCGGGCTCAGCAATGGTTGCTGGTACATCATCTTGAACCTCGGTGTGTTCTTCCACATGCCCCTCGGCCTGCTGACCTCATAGGGGTGTATCATCTACCTCCAGCTCCTCCGGTGTTTGATCTACTTCCATCATTTCGGTATCGATAGAGATAGCATCCAAGATGTTAGGCTCATCTGGGGAATGTTGGGATGCTACGTCTTCATAGACTAACACCTGAGTGACAGGCATCTTTAAGATTAGCAGACATTCTCGTTCCTTCATTTGGCCTCCTTTGACTGTACCTGCACCTTTTAAAGTTGGAAATTTGATACAGTAGTAATACGTAGAACATGCAGCTTTAAATTCCGAGATGAAAGGGCGGCCGAGGAATCGATTATAGGCGGATGATTGATCTACGACTAAAAAATCTAACAACCTAGTTATCCTCCTTTCTGGGTCCTCTAGCGCTACAAGTTCTACCGACAAACGGATAACACCTATTGGGACTGTCACAACCTCTCCGAATCCCACTATCTTATGATTACAATCCTCTATATAGGATTCGTAATCTCCTAACTGATCTAGTGTTTTCTTGAACAGGATGTTCGTGTAGGCTCCAGTATCCACTAGTAGTCGATGCACTCTCGTGTTCATGATGTTTTCGCTGATAACAAGAGAGTCATTGTGTGGTGTCAGAATCCCTTCAAGGTCCGCTTGTGAGAACACCAAATCTGTTGTCAGCTTTGCTGGTACATTTGATCTGGACCCCGTTTCTTGTACTTGATTGACCGCCCGTATCTCCGCCTTCTTTTGTCTTTTCGATGCGGGACAGCCATCAACCATTCCTCCAGCTGAGCCAATCTCTTCAAGTACGAGGATTTCTCAGTTAGGTTCCTGATGTGTTGGCATCGCTGGTGGACCTCTTCGCACCTGTCTATTCGGGGCCCTTTCTACCTCATAACTATCTTCATCATCCGAATCCCCTTGTCTTGGCTGTCGTTGTCTTTTCCCTGGAGCTTTCTTAACAAATTCCGCAAGCTTTTTGTCTTCATAAAATTTCCATAATTGTTTCAAGAGGTCATGACACTCACTAGTGAAGTGTCCGATACTCTGATGATAAGCGCATAACTTGTTCGGGTTTAGGTTGCTTCTATCTTGTCTGATCCTCCGAGGGGCTGCAAGCATGTCTTGGTCCTTCACAGCTGTGAAGACATGGTCAATCGTGGTGGTCAGCACTTGATTGAGTTTCTCTTTATATTCCGTTGCATCCCCGAAAGACTTAAGATTTTTGGGAGCCTTGTGCCCAACTGTTTAGTCATGGCCTCCTACATTGCCACATAGACTCCGGCTTTATGGCGGAATTCGGCGTACGTACTAGGACAGGATAAATGTATTTCCCTTCACAGGTCCGTTCCTTTACGCAAACCCGCCATAACAGCGACAACTTTGGTGTCATCTCTGACCGACTCACCTTCTAAAAGGATCTTGTCGAAACGCTCCAAGTATTGTTGATCAGTCTCTTCCGCCCCTTGTGAGATATTGGCCAGCCGATGTTTCTGTGTCAGGTACGTTCCGAATCCCGAGAAGTGGGATAGGAATTCTCGGGTCAACTGGCCAAATGATTGTATGGAGCCTGGTGCAATGCCGAAAACCATCTATGGGCACGGTCACCCAAGGTCAAAGGGAAGTTTCGACATTGTGTCGCATCTGATGCTCCCATTGATATCATGTAGTCAGCATATTTTGAAATGTGGACCTTGGGGTCGGATTCTCCTTCATATAGTACTAGTGACGGAAACTGTATCTTCTTCTGGATCGGTGCCGTGAGGATGGTTGTAGACAATGGTGAAATTGGGAGGGAAGTGTATGTCTCAACTTTGTCTTTGGTGGCCACTTGTTGCTGTAAGTCCTCCACCGCTTTCCTCAGTTTTTCAATCTCCAAAACTGACGACCCTCGAGATGATCCCCCTCCTCGAGGCTGTTTCGGGTGCACCTCATATTGACGTGCTGCCCCCGACAGTCCCTCACTTCGGGCGACCTCTCGGTGTGGTCGTTGGAGGTTACTTGCAGCATTCGGGCCTAACCTCTCGGATGTCCGTCTCCTCAACCGGTCATGGACGGGCCTTCGCTGATGTCTCGCATCCGACTCACAAGGTTCTTGGTGTTGTGAGTATCCAGATCTTCCACCTTCCGAGTGGTGACTCGGCTCGTTGTGTCTATCACCTTGTGACCCCTCATGATACCTGGGCTCCTCTACTGCTCGCCCAGCTGGTCGCCCATCTACTCGCTGATCAGATAGTCTGGGTTGGGGTCCCAGGCGATCGCACATTTTCTGTTTGCCTTTTGAGTTCTCCGGGGTGACACGTCCGTTAGTAGCTTCTTCCTCCTGGGCGTGGTAACTCGTCCTTGTCTCACGCCTTGTTTCCATCGGGGCCACTTGAATCAAGGGTTGACGAGACATCACCATCTGTTGCCTCTGCATTTGCTGTAGCATTGCCATGGCCCTTTCGATGTCTTCAGGTATCTTTACCATCGACTCCAAAGTGTCCTCAATTTGGGATATAACCGGTGCCGCTGGTAAAGCCGGAACATGGGCTTGTCCGGTATGTTGGCGTCCTGAAGGTTTCTTCCCCTTCCACCTCCGACTTGTTGATGTGGTGTGGCATTCGTCATGGGAATCGTCATATGTACGTCTCCTCATTTTTTGGTGAAATTGTGTTTGGGAAATAAATTCTTTAAGAGAAATCTTTTCTAATTTGTGTTCTCGAAAATAAAGAAATTTTCTCGAAAACAATTACACTTGAAAATTACCCTTTTGTTCTTCACACAATTCACAAAATTTGAATGATTGTTCTTGAGAAAATAAAGAACGAACTTGAATTTTTTGATCGATGAAGGTTCGGGCCCTCCTTCTAGCGCCAAATTGTTGAGCGATTTTACTAATTATAATATTATATGGCTAATTCATCTATGGAAATCACTCAAACGATAATTAAAAGATGGTAATTGGATTTGTAGTATGAATAAGAAGTAGAAATCTAAAGAGAGAAATTTTGTAGTATATTTCTTGTTTGAGATTTTCAGATCCTTACAAATGAGGTCTTTACAAGTATTTATACCCTCTCATTGATGAGGTGGCACCATTTCAGGCTATGTGGCCTCTAATGGTGACAAGTGTCCTCCACTTGTCACCACCTTATACATCTTTTCCACTAACTCTAACCTAACCCCTTGATACATTCCTTACAGGTTCTTTGGACATCTTGCGTCCTTACTCCTGTGAGTGAAGAGCGAGCAGGCCGGCGAGCAATGTGGCGAGCATGCGGGCGACCACCTTGGACTTGTCCTCATAGCTTGGTGCCTAGCCGCATCCGGGCTGGGCAAGCATGGTAGTGAACACCTTAGGCTTGGCCTCGAGGCTTGATGCTCCACCACAGTTGAGTCGGGCGACCAACCCGGCGAGCAAGAAGGCGAGTATGGAGGTGATCAACTTGGTCTTGGCCATGTGGGCTTGTTGCTTCGTTTCGCCAGGACATGGGCGAGCAATCCGGCGAGCACCTAGGCGAACAACTGGGGGTTGGCCACGCGGGCTCGTTGTCTTATCACTTTTGGGCTTATGCGAGCAATCCGGCGAGCATGTCAGCTAGCAGCATGCACTTTAATTTCTCTTCATTCATTGTAGTTAATTCCTTTCATCAAGACATACATTTCATCATTGGTCTCATACGATTTTTTTTCTTGCACTTGTAGTCTCAAACGTTGCACTTGTTGTCCCAAACATTACAAAATGTACATATTTAGTCCCAAATATTGATGGTTCTATTAAATGCAAGATTTGCAGTGTTAAGATTTACTCTTACTTAATTGTGTTTTAACCCCTTAATCTGTATTTTCAATTTAGTTTCATTGAATTTTTAATTGCACAATAAAAGACTTCATAAATTTTAAAGAATTAAATGATTTGAATTATAAATTAAATTTTAAAATATATTAAACTTTAAGTATCAATAAAAAATAAAAATCTGAAAATAATCATAATAAATAATTAAAAAAGGGAAATACACAAACTGGTCCATTTTTATTTCACAGACCGCAACCTAGTCATGATATAGGCCCATAATGCATCCAAGTCTAATTGTCCTCTAATAAAGTTAATTTATAGTATTTATTATTAATAAACCTAATTAATATAACTAATAAAGGTAAAACTTAGTTGCTGAAATAAGTCTACATATTAATAGGGATTCCCTATTACATATGCATCTATATGGTCCTTAACCATCGGTCAATGGAACATCAGGTGAGTTATGGCCATTATCCTCCGGCCAATAGAGTCTCAAGCGAGGATTCACCGCTCACATTAAATGCACAATTTGAAATTTCAAATTTTAGCCATATGGAGTATCCATTTTATTTCGTGAGCTGTCCAACAATTGAAATTGGCGAGAAACACATATTTTTCATCAACGGAAATATATTTCTAATTTCATGATCGATGCCAATAATCTACATCCGCCGTGCATATGGGTGTTGGGACTCTACTGTCAATTTCTCTCGACGGCGAGACTCGACTGTTGAGCGTGGACGACGGGATGGAATTTGTTGATTTTTAGGCGAAGGTCAAGAGCATGTGGGGTTCGTTGATCGTGGAACACATCTCATTTAGGTACTCCGTATTTACTATTACCAATTGCGTTCTGGCAACAGTTTATGATTTCGTCAATATGTTAGATGCGTGCAAATTAACATTTCAGCCATTTGTGTCAATTAATGTTATACGAAATTCGTCCCCTCATGAGCGTAATTGCTATATATTTTCTTCTGCGTTAGATGATTCGTCAAATGTATGGAATGATCAATAATAATTGCATCTTAAAATCTCATACACAGTTGTGGCAGGTGTTCAAATATGAACAAGTATTTTCTTGTGGTTACGTGCCGAAAATGCTATATGAACTACATATAGCCTATTCCGAAAATGAAGAAGTTTGTTCCACCGTCGATGCACACCGCAAGCGAAACAAAGATACTCCCTCCAGCCTTTAGAGTGTAGCCTGGACGTCCTAAGAAAATGCGCATTAGATCCTACAGTGAATTTACAAGGAAGAAATAAGTATTTCGCCTATCACAGATGTATTTGTGTTCGTATGCTCTATAGAAAGGAAATTGTGCGTCTGTTATATAGATGGAGTATGTGACTATTTTTTGTGATGGATAAAAATGTTTGCTGCAATAATGCATGAAGCAGTGTTTGGTTGCTGCCTTTTTTTGTGATATTAAACCATGTGTATCTCTACACCAGTTTCTATATTAATGTGTATAAATCTGTTTTTATTTGTTGCTTTGTCAATACATCAAATTATTTGCTGTCGACATTAGAACACCTGGGTTGATGATCTATTGACTGTAATTTTTGTGTAGATTTCCGGTTATGGTATTGGTGCTTGGTGTTGTAGTATTAGTAAGGAGGCTGGGTATATATAGACTTTTTGTGTCACTCTTATCAATAACCCAACGATTATATTTTGCAACGGATAGTAATAGTGCATATTCGTGTGTGCTGCCTGCTTCATGCTCTATCACTCATTTAGTGAGGAAAGTGTACGTGTTATGTATTAATGTCTAATGGGATTGACATATATTGACATGTATACTATACAAGTCACTACAAGATATCATGTTCTTAAACATTAAGTCTGCTGTCATATTTCTTTAGTAGCATCTATTACTGATTCTCTCTAAACAACATGTATGGTTTTTGGTGTAATTCGATGGAGAGCTGTAAATCATTTTGCATCAGATTATTGGGATTACTGTTCATATATATAGTATATTGTACTGTGCTTGTTTTTGTATTATGGTACGTTCAACTATATGAACAATTTAGTTTCGTGAATTTCATCTCCTGGTTCCCCACCAACAGCAAGGTTTAATCAGTGAATTACACACATGTCATCAATTGCCAACACTACATTCATTTAACAAGAGGTCATTACACACATGTAATGAAAGACACTACTAACATCTGGGCAAAGGCCATTACATCTATTAGCAAAAAATTATCAGCAAATATGCCAACAACAAGCTGTGGGAACTAGACTTTCTCATCACTATGCAGACAACTAGGCTAGTGCAATGCATTATATATAAACTATCAACATAAAGGGTTCATGTGCCCTATACTAACACTTCGATACACCGGTCACCCCAAATGCAAAAAAAATTAACAACACTATACCGAGTGCCCTATACTAACAAACGCAAAAAAAAAAACTAAAAATACTACACCGGCCACCCTTAGTCGTGCCCCGTTCACTTCCTTCCTGACCTTGTCCACATTTTCGTAGTCTGGCGCGTTTCTTGCTTTGGGGTTTACCACGCCCACCATGTCCTCTTTCTACAAACAAAGAGAATGAGACCAAATATATTAATCCAGTACAACAACTATACCGCGTCTTACTCCTATTTCATATAGTCACAGATGCTAGTACAATTTGCCTCTGCTTTCATCGTACGAGTCACTTGTTGGTGCCATTTCTTGTTTCCCTGCGAAAAAGACCTCATACATCAGCTCATCTAAATGCTATTATCTTCTTTTGTGCAATTTCATTGGATGCCATTTTTATCATGTTTATTAAACAACACAAAGTACAATGCAGTATTCATATAATAATTATTTTGGTACTTCTACATCGTGATGATATGCTTATTATCAAACACGAACTGCACCACACTCTTATGCAACAATTCATATACTAGGATCTATATATTTTAGTGCAAAACATCTCAGTTGCTTTTAGCGTGGATCCTATGCAGTAATCATTTATATGATATGATTACTACTGGACTCATATTTGTTGTGAAACTGATATAGTCTCTCTTGCAGATGTGGAAGCACATATACATTATTCATTATGCAATAGAGATTCATGGCTATATTTCAAGGGAACTTACGCATACCCTTTTGTCTGTCACGTCTTCTCTTTCCTCGGTCACAGTTTACTTCCACATCTGCAAGAAAGACGATATCAATTTCACATATCACGATAGTTTGTGTATTGGTACACGTTTACTGGAATATGACAAATATTATTGGTACACGTTTACTGGAATATGCACCAGATAAATGGAATATGCACCAGATAAATGGTTGCCTATGCAATATCAACAACCAAAAAGACTTATGTTACATTTCCTGTATTTCTCTATGATGTATCCTCAATACGTTAAGAACAACCAAACACATATACAAATAGAGCCATCCACTATAGTATAATGGACTTATGTATGCATATAATTACTTTAGAATATACTACTGAACATGTTATTATGCCACTGAATTGCATCTGTATGCTCTGTAGCACAATTGTCACCAATCAATGTAGCTTATCAGGTGTAGCATTACGCCTGAGAAAAGGTAATGTATCCATTAGATCACATCTTTTGAACTACGAAGAACCAATTCAGTTGCAGAATCAACTATCAGCACACACACAATTTGTTAATCTCACAAATTACCAAAAATTGTGCACACGCATACGCATAACAAAACAGAACGGAGAACTACAAAAGTTCATCATCATCAGCTAAAAAATGATAATCGATGAAATTGAATCAAGCACATAATATCTCACTACACAATTTTAATATTTTAAACAAAATTTCTGATGAGCAATCAAATCTGGCCAACCACGGAATGAACTCCAAAATAAATTTTCAGAAATGGTACTCAGAAACAACTAATTTAGCAAATCAACAAAAGAAATTCTCCAGCAATTATCACTAGATCTAGAATTCGAAAGCAACATGCATACATACATACCCTTGAACATTTCTAAGAGTCTGATTGAATCGGGAATCAAGATTTGAAGGTGAAGAAGAAACTTCTTTGTTTCCACCCTCATCTCTATTGTTGCTACTGTTGTTGTTCCTCATAGTATTATCTCTCGATTAATGGCGCAATCATGGTAAAAATTATGGCTTTTGCTCAATGTCAGAGTGAATCAATAAAAAATGGCATCGGATGAAAAAGAAAACTTACCCATTCCCTCGTCGTCGCTCAATGTCGCTTCAACCTCCCCCTTTTCGCCACCGACAATGTATTCGAAAATATCGTTTAACCTCCCTTGTATATTGAGTATACCCCTTCTAGTCGTGCACGAGTTTCTATTGTAGGTAGCCTGAGAGATATGACATTGAGTGTTTGAATGGATATTTACTTTATTAGATGTTAATTAAATTGCTGTTACTTTTGCATTTTAGACCCATTCGCAACCTTGAAAAGTTTTTGTTACCTATCTTTACTTTAGTGTGTTACTCTTGACAATTATGTGTTTGCCCCATTAAAAAATAAAATGAATCTTCCAAATAATTATTGGATTAGTAACACCTGAGGACACTTTTAAGTGTCAAAACTCAGAATGGGCCACACCTTTTTCGACAATACAACAAAAGTCATTTCTGAAAAGTAAAAAGGAAAAGGAGACGTGGCCAAACATTATACCACACACCTCTGTAAATGTCAAATCAATGCACAGACTCACATCAATAAGTTATGGTCATCTCTGTTCATTCCAATATTTGAAATTCAAAATTCATTCCTCCACATTTAAAGCTATGACCGATTGCAAGGGCGGTTTCTAGTGTTGGCAGTCTTCATCGTCGCGAGTTTCCATGGGTTTGAGGAATTCCGGTAGCAGAGTGGCGGTCTTCATCGTCGCGAGGTGAGTTTCAATGGGTTTGAGGAATTTCAGTAGCAGAGGGGCTGCGGTCTCTATGGTTGATGTGTGGCCGTCTGCTGGTTGAGATCGGTGAGGATGGCACCACTGCAATTCCAACAGCCGCCAGTCGTCGGAATCGGTCCCTGCCGTGACATAGAAACCACCGTACTCCACTGAAAAAT